>MJUU01019719.1:0-73711 GCA_002080025.1 Modiolus philippinarum
ACCATCATGAATAAACAAAGCTTATATGAAATATAAGCTACCAATAAAAAAAGAGTAGGTCAAGTATTATGTGAATGTATGAATGAATGTATTTTTTGACCCATGATTCTTCTTTAGATGGTATAGCCACATGCTCTATTTATGTATCAGTATCTTTCAGGTTATTATTTAAATTACTATGTAATATCTTAAAGCAAGGTACATGTTTACTTACTATTTCAATTTTAGTAATCCATGAATATATATATAAATACATAATACACATGTATTCATTCATAGGAATGATGAATTAAATCACGTGGTGTCCAAATGACCCATGACTGCCAGACGTGCTGCTGTCTTGGGGTCCGTGCACGGCATGGAACATCATGCTTACCTATCAAAGTATTTCATCTCGCCCTGAAATATTGTTTATAAAATAAGAGTTGAGCATTTGGTATTTGTGACAAATATTGTATTGATTGTAAAATGTATAATGTAGACTTAATATTAACCATATCAAGTCCCCTGGTTTGGTTGAGTGACTAACATACAGGGAAGAACCTTGGTGGGATCGTTGTACCACCAAGGGGATTTGTTAACAACATGTTGTTTATTAAAATGTTTTAAAAAAATTAAAAAATCTCGAAGCACTAATTTTCAACACGATCTTGTGGACCGCCATGGGATATCTGTTTCCTAGATGACAACATATCTTTCCCTTAAACGGCTATTTTTTCCACTTCTTGATTTGACATTTCTACCGGAATTGACTTGATCAACACGGCACATGTCTGTTTCCTAGATGACAACATATCTTTCCCTTAAACGGCTATTTTTTTCCTCTTTTTGATTTGACATTTCTACCAGAATTGACCTAATCAACACGGCACATGTCTGATAGAAGGAAGGTGAGGTTTACTCTACTGTGGACCTGATCTCACCCATGGTTTTGTATTGGGCTTGTGTTGTTCATCTTTAGGTGTGTCTTTTTTTCAATTCTTTGCCGTACTCCTATATGGTATCTTTTGTTTCTTTGTTTTTTCCGATGTTGCAATATGTGTTATATTTCCCATTTTGTAAATTAAAAATTTCAAAATGTATCTATAACTTCAAAAAGCTTTAGATACATTTTGAAATTTTTAATTTACAAAATGGGAAATATAACATATGCATTGTCCTTGGAATATTTTTTTTTGGACTAACAGTTCGGTTCTACCTTTACTTAAATTGATCTTGTCGGAGAGAAGTATTCAGTGCAGAAAAATTGTTTTGACGCCGTCAAATATGAAAAAGAAAGGAAATGGGGTAAATGTCAAGGAGACAACATCCCATATCCAGGTTAAAACGACCCAAAACAAAACATCTAGGGGTCACCATATGGTCTTCAACACAGTGAGGAACCTCACACCATATAGTAAGCCCTAAATGGCCCCGAAAAGGTAAAAAAGTGAATAAATCAATGGAAACAAACCACATCCAATAACCCAAATATCAAGAAACTAAAATTTTATAAGAAGACAAGGACAAGCCAATGACCAACATATTCCTGACTTGGGACAGGCGCGAAAATTGCGGTGGGGTTAAACTCGTTTTCTTGGATCCAAACCCTCCCCCTATGTGTGGTGAATGGCTAAAAATAAATACACAAAAAGACTCACAGTAAAAATCAAACTAGAAAAAAGTCCAACTTATCAAGACGAGTACCCTTACAATGAAGTACATAAAACACGAAGACAAAACACACAGGTACTGTCCGGACAAATGCTCGCAGTTACTGACAGCTAGCTAAGGACATAATTTCCGTTGACTATGATATCAAGCCTTCTTACATTGAAATTCTTCTAAATAGATTTGGTATAACAACATCATCAATTATGAAAGAAAAACATGATATTGGGCAATGCCAAATACTGCCAATATGAAAAAATGTTTAAATTTAGTTATGGTGTTAAGCATTTAGGAGATGACAATATTTTTGCCAACAAAAACCAGAAGTAAAGATTTAACAACAATGCTGTATTTATATCCTTTATGAATAAGTTTGTTCAACGGATTAATAAGTTTGGAAGGACAATTTTTGAATTTATGCGCTTTGTAAATGATATTGCCATAGAAGTTTGGATGTGATATGCCCTGATGTATAAGAGCCCTGCATGTAGAACCAGATTTGGTATAACAACATCATCAATTATGAAAGAAAAACATGATATTGGGCAATGCCAAATACTGCCAATATGAAAAATTGTTTAAATCTAGTTATGGTGTTAAGCATTTAGGAGATGATCAATATTTTTGCCAACAAAAACCAGAAGTATATCCTTTATGAATAAGTTTGTTCAACGGATTAATAAGTTTGGAAGGACAATTTTTGAATTTATGCGCTTTGTAAATGATATTGCCATAGAAGTTTGGATGTGATATGCCCTGATGTATAAGAGCCCTGCATGTAGAACCAAATTTTCTTAATAAGTCAATGTATCAAAAATAAAATTTAGAGAATGTTTTTATCGTAGATTTGAGAATCCATATCTTATTCCCTATTAATTGCATAAACTTTTTTCAATATATCTTTAAGCAATCTTCGACTGCAATATTTTTTTATGGTAAGACCTTTCAGTCAATGTCAATTAATCTTTTTCAGACTATTTTGACACGTGACAATTTCAATATTCAAAATGGCACCACGTCAATGCTAAGAGATACACTTAAAGTTCAAATTGAGGCAAAGGAGGGATATTTCATATCTACTGGACTTAGTTAAATTGAAGGAAAATAGTTCCGATTTCCACCTGTAGGTCTTTTTATGCACACACAGGCGACACCGAGCCGAAATTGCACCACATCCAAATTGGAAGCGATCTTACGATTATGAATAGAAGATCGTGCTGTCGTCAAAAAGCAATATAAAAAATAAAAAATAAAGAGTCAGATAAGTAAAACATAAACTTAGGATGATAAAAGTAGTTTTCAAAACGAAAGATAATTCGGTCTTTGTTTGACTTGTTTATCTTGTGAATAAAGAAACCGTGCCTATAAATTATTCTGCTGAATTGAAATATCAAGGCTAATCCTGCAATTTGATTGGTTCCTGCTTAACAAGGAATATGAGACTGTATCCCTATGGTAGCCAAATCACTATTTTAAAACGCCTTTTAGAATTGCTTTAAATTCTTAAAATTCTGTAATTATTGTTGCAGGCAGAGAAACAAAGATTTTATTGCACACAATGCCAACATTCTTACAGTCGGAAGGAACTTCTAGCATTCCATGTGAAGACCAAACACGGTGGATCAAATAGTGCTAAGACCAGTGTTACATGTAATTATTGTATGAAAGTGCTGTGTTCCAAGAACGCTAAAATGAAACATGAAGCAGTGGTACACCTAAAGCAAAAACTCTACAGTTGTGAATTTTGTGACAAGACTTTTGGTACCCCATACTCTCTTCATGGACATATTGCTACGTATCACGAAGGACGAAAGTTTAAATGCGAGAAGTGTGAGAAAGAATTTTCATTCAAACACTCATTTAATGAACACAGGAAGCGATGTGTTGAAAACACAGCAAAATACCGCTGTGACAAATGTGATTCAACTTTTTCTACTAAGAGCACACTGAAAGTACACGTTGATGCTCGTCATTTGAATAAAAGTCACATCTGTGAAGACTGTGGGCTGGAATTTAAATATTTTGCATCGTTTTCAAGACATAAAAAACGACATCTATGATCATGCGTTCTTGTAAATTTTCTGTAATCTATGTAGTTTTTATTTGCACAGCAGATATTCTTGCTAGTTTATTCAATATTGAATATATTTAACATAAAGTTTTAAACCGGAAAAGCAAGAAGGTTAAATAACTAAAAGTCCATGTTACTGTAAATTAAGTTTCTGCAGAGGAATAAAAACTCTACTATGCAGATCAATTTAAAAATAGTTTTAAAAAATGAAAAAAGATTTTGGAGAATTAACAATGTTCGATGTTTTTCTTTATTTTTTTAAAACTATCTTAAATTATTCTTAAAACTTTAGGCATCTTTTGATCCTATAGATTAAAAAAAATCGATTAAAACCTATCTTAAGCTATGATAACATTATATTGCTGTTAAAAACAACTTAAATGAAATATATGGGTAATGATGTTTTTTTATTATATACATTTGTATGTATATAATATCCAAAAACCGCAAGTGTACAAAATCTACTCGTAATCAAATTTAGAACGTCTTTGAAAATCTCTTGGAAAAATTGTGTCAATCTACAAAATACCGACGTTGCGTAATAAATACTAAATTTCGTTATGCTGTACACGTGTTTCAAGGATTAACCTCTCAATAAAAAAAAATATGGAAAGCCATAATCCAAAAATAGTCAAAAACGAAGTACTAATTTCCAAAAAATATCGAAATAGGAGACCAAATCCAGTACCAAGGACAGCTATCGACTGCATTACACGGATTGAAGCCTCAGCATTTTTAAGTTGTTAGTAGTTTGATAAAAAACAGTAAATTTCTATAAAACGTAAGGTAAATTTTCATGTCAGATGAGTCTGTTTATTGGCCCGGTGAATACCCTCGTGGACCTCTGGTCCACTATCAGTGGCATCGGTTCAATGGTTTCAACATAAAAATTATCGAAGATGCATAAAAACAGTTAATTTCGTTATGCTGTAAACGTGTTTCAAGGATTCACCTCTCACCAGCAGCATTAAAATAAAAAAAAATATGGAAAGCCATAATCCAAAAATAGTAAAAAACAAAGTACTAATTTCCAAAAAATATCGAAATAGGAGACCAAATCTAGTACCAAGGAAATACACCGGGTGCAATGCACGGAATGAATAAAACATAAAACAGTAAATGCTGTACACGTATTTCAAGAAGTAACCTAGCAGCATTAAAATCAAATAATTTGGAAAGCCATAATCCAAAGTACTAAAAAAAGTACTCATTACCAAAAAATAACGTTAGGAGATCTTGGCTTGGGTATTTACGTATTAAATTACGTATTATATTTGGATTATATTTGTGTGCGTGAGTACTGTTGGGGAATTATAGGTTTAACGCAACGTTGATTGAATTGCTTAAAAGAATAGTTGTATTGGCGTAGAAAAAACAGAAACTGTATTAAGTATATCTGAAGAGTCTGGTGATTTCCTGCAATGTCTATAATGCAGATGAATATCTCATTTTAAGTCTCATCCTGAAACAAAAATAAATATCACAATATAATTGGAAGAACTTGTCTTAAAGCACCTGCATGTCAGTAAGGGGGCGACCATTTAATTTTCAGGGGAGGGTTTTGGCGATTTTGCCTAGAAAATTTATTCATTTTCATGAAAATCTCGAACAAATTATTTATCTTAACCAATGTCTTCTCAGATTATTTATTTTCACTGGCACAAAGATTAAATGATTTATTTACAAAATCGCCAAAGCCCCCCCCCCACCCCGAAAATCAAATGGTCGTCCCCTAAGCACGGATTTCTAAGAGGATATATATTTCCTGAGATAAAAGCCCATGTTCGTTTCCTTATCGAAACAGAGTCTTCATATTCTTTGTATTTAAGAAACAATAACATTTACGTGTATTTAATTAGTCCCGTACCGGCTTCGCCGAAGGGGACTTAAGGTTTGCACTCCCTAAGTCCGTCAGTCCGTCAGTCTGTCAGTCCGTCACACTCGGTTTTCCGGACTTTTTTCCCATACTATAAGAGATATTAAGTTGATATTTGGGATGAAAGTCAACCACCATGAATTACAGATGAAGTTTGAGTTTGGTTCCGGTCCATTGATTTTTGACAGAGTTATGGGCCTTGGACTTTGAAAATTTGAGTAAAATATTGGTTTTCCTGACTTTTTTTTCTAAACCGTTCAAGAAAAGCTTATATTTGCTCCATGAGTTACAGATCAAGTTCGAGTTTGGTTCTGGTCCATTGATTTTTGACGGAGTTATTGTGCCTTGGACTTAGATATAGGTTTTCCGGACTTTTTTTATTAACCGTTTCAGATATTAAGTTAATATTTGCCATGTGAGTCTACCACTATGAGTAACAGATCAAGTTCGAGTTTGGTTCCGGTCCATCGATTTTTGACGGAGTTATTGGCCTTGGACTAAGAAATTTGTGGTAAAATATAGGTTTTCCGGACTTTTTCTCTAAACGGTCAAGATATTTAAAGCTAATATTTGCTATGTGAGTCTACCAATATGAGTCACAGATCAAGTTTGAGTCTGGTTACGTCTATTGATTTTTGACGGAGTTATTAGCCTTGGACTTGGAAACTTTTGTAAAAATTTTGGTTTTCCTGACTTTTTTCTAGACCTTTCCAGATATTAAGCTAATATTTGCTATGTGAATCTACCACTATGAGTTACAGATCAAGTTTGAGTTTGGTTCCGGTACATTGATTTTTGACGGAGTAATGGGCCTCGGACTTGAATAACTTTTCTCTTATCATTTTTGCTGGTATAACAAAGAATTATTCCACCGTATTATACTGAACATCAAAAGAAACGCACCATTAACGTGTATTTCTTTGTATCTTAAAATTCAAAAGCAAATATCTCTTCAAATAAGTGTTAGAACATGTTGAAAATTTTTGCACATTTGTTTTGACAAAATTCTGAGAAAATGAAAGGTTTTGATTTCTCAATTTCAATTTCTCAAAAATCACCTTTTCCCCAAAAAATGCAAAAATGACGAAGAACAACAAAAATTCAACCCTTGTTGTCCCTAACTGAAAGACATGGACAGGAATAACTGCTTTAATAACTCTGGACAATAAACTTTAAAACAAGGTTATTTTACGGAAAGCAATTCTTGGACTTTTGTTTTCACACACTTTCCATACAATTTGTAATGAAATTTGTTTTGGCAAAAAATCAGCTTGTTTGTTTTAGACCATTAAAATTTAAGAAAAATACGTGAGGAATTGTATAGAAGTGTAAATATTACAGAAGCTGAGCAGCATGAAACATGTGGTGCGTTTCTTCTAATGTTCAGAATATTTTGTGATTTAAACAGTAAAGACAGGGAAAATCTGTTTTTTTACACCATATTGTTCAGCTTCTTACTTAAAGTAGCTGATAAATTTAAAGCTATTTATATTTGCAACCTTCTTATGATTATATAATACTTACACAGATTGCAGGGATTTTAAACATTGATGGATCAAATACCCCTTCTGTGATATTAAAATATTCAAGTGTTAGCTGCAGGTGTCCTGTTGAAAAAAAAAATTAGAAGCTTGTTCAATAACTGCTTTCGTTAGGGACCAACCATTTAACCTGAAAAAAGGAGGGGTTATGGTTTTTTTTCTAGACGGAAATTTTATTTATTTTTTTCACGTGTATCAACAAAATATTTTTTTTCCAAAATTAACATTATTTTTTGGGGCAGAAAGCCTCCTTCAGATTTTTTTTTTTCATCATTTTGGCAGCCAAAATATTTTTTTCACAGAAAATCAGCTCCAAAATATTTTTTTTAGAAAAAAACCATAGCCCCCCCTTCAAGTTAAATGGTCGGTCCCTTAGCTGGTTTTGGTTTCTGTTTAGATTCAATTGTTTATTTGTTACTCTCAACTTTTACACATCTTTCGATTTATAGTCTTCCAAACGTTTTGATTTGATCTGCACTGAAGAGACATATGTTGTCGAAATGACCATCTGCAGAAATAATGCTTACAGTAACTCTGGTATTTAGCAATTTATTACCAGTGGGATGATAACTCTGCTGGTGGAATAATTAATCAACGGGGATATCCACCAACCCAATAGCCAGTGCATCGGTTGTGAAACCGAAAACAAACGATGTTCTTTCGTAATTTTAAATATTTACATTTTAGAAAATTTGTTACAAAATTTAGGAGTATCTCCCTCATGCATAGATCTGTTCTCAATTGATTTTAGCTTTTCATTTAGATTGTATTGGTTACATTTGTATTTGTTTTCCTATCTGATAGCCTTAATATATTTTTCCATTTATTATCTTCAAAATGTTTTCATTTGATCTGCAGTACAGTCATAATTGTTGAAATGGCTGTCTGCTGAAGTTAGATTCACAGTAACTTCGGTATTGGTTCATTCCCACACTCGTGAACATCAGCTTGTGTGAATATTTTTTCCATAATGTTAATCCTAATGTCGGATTGTATGTCGAAATGAAGGGAAACAAGTCTACCATAAGTCTAAAATTTGTTTTGGTGTTATATACATTTTTCAAATACAAAGGATGATACGAAAATGGTTTTCTTAAATTACCAATATTTCTGTTACTCGAATAGGTAAGACACACTTTATTTTTGCAGTTTACTTGTAGTATAGATAGAGTTGCTTGAACTTGAGATAGTTCATTGTTGAAGACCTCATGGTGACATCAAGATGAAGAATAACAATAAATGTGTTGTTCTTTGGCTTGGTTGTACCATCTATTTGAAGAGGCTTGTGATCTCGCGTGCATTTATCCTGTATCCTTTCAGTGTTAATTATTGCATTGTTGCAGTCTTCTTAAAAGCTTCATTCTAGGAGGATGGTCCCAGTGAAATCTTAACACGTTTTTAGTTTGCCGGGACCAATGTCCATAGAGCCATTGCCATATCCCGGGCTTTTGCTTTGACCTTGCTTGTAGAATGGAGACCTTTTAAGTTCCAGGATGTTGATATTTGGTATGTGACCCTTGTGGTGGGAGCTTTCTTCTGGTACCATATTTGTAGACATTTTGACCTTTTTATATCTTTAGACAGTTTGACCTTGACCTTGCCCTGAGGGCAATGCTTAAAAATAAAACGTACATGTTTAAAAAAAAAAGAAAAAGCTTTAATCTTGCTCCCAGAAGTTCGACGTTTAGTGATAGGCTTTTCATATTTGGTTCGTGACTTCCTTTTCTGAATTGACATTTCCCTTAGGGCAATTTCTTTTGGTTAAACTTTAATCTTGCCTCTAGAAGGTAGGTTTTAATGGTAGGGTGTTCATATTTAGTATGTTACTTCCTTATGATGAAAGCTTTCTGGCGGGACCATATTTGTAGATATTTTGACCTGGACCTTTGAGTGCTATTTAAAAAAAAAAAAAACTTGCTTTTAGAATTAAGTTGTTTAGTGATAGGGTGTTTGATTTTGGTATATGACTTCCTTACGCTGATAATTTTTTTATGGAGGCATATCGTTAGACACCATGACATTGCACCTAGGGCAATCAAAAAAACAAAAAAAAAAAACAAAAAAAAAAACTTGAACACTGCTTCCAGAAATTACTCTTTTAATGGTAGGGAGTTCTTATTTTGCATACATGTGACTTCCTTATATCAAGTGAAAAAAAAATCAAAACTACAATAACGAAAATGTATAACTTTCAAATTTATTGTGCATCGAGGTCACTCTAATCCCCGGCGAGCTATGTTGTCTTCTCGAAGTTGTTCTTTTTACAAATGCAAAACATACCATTTGTTAGATCTTTATTTTGATAGGAAAAAGAAGGGAAACAGGGAATGTGTCAAAGAGACAACGATCCAAATGGGAGTAAATAACAACTCAAAGCCACCATAAGATCCTCAATGAACGGTGAGGAAACTCCACACCCAACTGAAGGTCGGAGTTGGCCCCTAAATAAAGAGTAGTCAAGTTTATTTCATTTATTGCATATAAAAATCCCACCATGAGGAACATCAACAGATTACCGTTTTCGTGACTAATGGTACCCAAATTAGATCACCTCTTTTTAGGTCATCTAAAAAAAGTCGGGGCATATTTTTTTACGCCTGTACGTCCACGTGTCGGTCAGTCCGTCCGTCCGTGCGTTCGTCCGAGGGGTACAAGGTTTGTCCGCGAAACTCTTTCTACATTATTAATGCTAAAAGTTTTTATTAACATATACTGAAAATGTGCATGTGCCGATAAGGATTTTGATTTTGGTGTGTTTTTCCTTAAAATATACCTACTTTAAGCCGATCCTCCATTTTAACTGGCCACAAGTTGAAAATTAGTCTAATATTGGACCCCATGGGAAATGCATATAAAATAAAAAGATCTTCAACAGATATAATCAAAATAGTCTAATCCCCCAGCAAATTGAACTTTTTATCCTATGGTAAATGCATTAAAAGAACCCGCATAGGATTGAAACCAAATATTGCCTAAAAGTCCTTTATGAGGTGCTGATCAAGTTGTTTTTACTTTTGTGATTTGCTGTCATTTGAATCAGATGGGATTGAGATCGATAATGCATACAAAAACTTCTTCTAGAGAACCGTTAAATAGATTTAAGCTAAACATGGCATGATAAAAATCCTACTACGTGTCGTTATTTTTGGATTGAAATAATAGTATAACATTGAACCCTATGGGTTCTAATTGTCTTTCAATTTTTTTTCTTCTCTTGCAACCGAATCTGAAGTGTAACCGGGTCACCGATTACAGTTTTCTGTGATCCTCTTTTTTAAGCCGATGATATATCCACACTATTTAAACTTCGAAATGCGTGCAGAAACTAAATTCACAATAAGTCCGGTATTTTATTATTTATTACAACTGAGCCGATGCCTCTTCTGGTAGACTGATAGTCCCCGAGGTTATTCACCAACCCAGTAGCCAGTACTTCGGTGCCGGCCGGAACACCCATTTTATTTCAAGACTTGCAATATCTAAATTTAAGAAAATTTTGTTTAAACCCAAGGTGTATCTCCTTCTTGCATAGCTCTGTCCTAAGCTGATTTTGGCTTTCCTTTTTAGATCCTATTGGTAATTTGTTCTCTCTCAGCATTTACATATTTCGGTTTATGGATTGAAGAGACAGAAGTTGTCTAATATTACATATAAACCTTGCCATGTTCACATGCTGCGATGTGTATACGATTACTGAATACAACGAATACCTTCTTGGTGTTAAAGAAAAAAGGGAAACATTGATGGAAAATTTAGTTTTCACAGTAAGTTAAATACCGAGTGCGAACATTTGTTAGTACAGTACCTATGTGTATTGTCTTCGTGTTTTATGTACTTCATTGTAAAGGTACTCGTCTTGATAAATTGGACTTTTTCTAGTTTGATTTTTACTGTGAGTCTTTTTGTGTATTTATTTTTTAGCCATTCACCACACATAGGGGAGGGTTTGAATCCAAGAAAATGAGTTTAATCGCACCGCAATTTTTGCGCCCGTCCCAAGTCGGGAATATGTTGGTCATTGGCTTGTCCTTGTCTATAGTCTATAAATTTCAGTTTCTTGATATTCGGGCTATTGGATGTACTTTTTTCCCATTAATTTATTTTTGTTTACTTTTTGGGGCCGTTTATGGCTTGCTATATGGTGTGAGGTTCCTCAATGTGTTGAAGACCGTACGCTTTGTTTTCTGTCGTTTTTAACTGGACTTTTAAGCCATTTATATTGATTTAAATGAGGTATGGTGATGATTATACAATGTATGCACCTGGTTAAGAAGGAATGTCTCAAGTCATTGTTTGTTCAAGCATAAAATCTGAATAAGCTTTATGCGACAAGAACTTGCTCTAATTTAGAAATAAATTCAACGAGGAAGAAAATATTAACGAAGGGCAATATATAAAGATTGTACCAATTTTCAGCATTTAAAATTAAAGATACTAGAGAGGTTAGTTCCATTTACCCCACAAGATATATTTTTGCCACTTTCATTGATGTTTGATTTTAAGTAATATAGGGCAATGCAAAGAAGATAAGTTCATAATATAAGAATACAAGAAATAAACAATGAAAAGAGAAAATGGAGTGAATGCACATGAGACAAAATTTCTTAAAATACATGACAGAAGAAAGCAAAGGAACAACGCTTTTATTGTTGTTCTTCATCTTAAAGTCACCACGAGAAAACATTTATTGAGCAACTATCTACCCTCATAAAATGTCAAAGTGTACAGATGAATATTGTTACCTCCATACTGAGAAGATTTGTAGACGACAGGAATGCAACCGTCATCTATCATGGTGGTGTAGATAGTCTCTTCGTTTACTGTATACTTGTAAACTGTAACGTTCTGCTTTGTTGCTCCAGATCCAATGTATGACTTCAACAGTACAATGGCTTTGTCTTCAATATACAAAACATACACATTTTCGTATTATTTCATTGATAAACTAACATCTTGCATACAAATTCTACTTTGTAGGTATTTAAGTTTTGTCTTAGCACATTTTTGTCTCGCCTGTGACGAATGTTGCGAAGGCAAGACATAGCGACTATAAATTCCGTCGTCGTCGTCGTCATCATTGTAAATATTTGGTTAACCCTAATGTTTAACTTTTTTTGAACCTCAATAACTTTCTAAAATCTTGCTCGATAGCATTGAATTTTTGACACAATATTCAGTACAACTTCATTATTGAAAAATTATATAATTTTGAAAAAAAAAAAAATTCCGATTTTTCCGTATTTTGCCATTTGTTGGACTTAATTTTTAATTTTTTTCCCCACTATTTCTCAACACCTACATGCCATAGAGGAATGATGATTGGTTAGTGGTTACATCTTTAGTAGTAACCAACATCCATACCAGAATTATGTCACCTAGACCTATATTTTCCGCATCAATGAATTTGACTAAATTTTCTCTTTGGTCCATAATATCAACAAAGTTTAAACAAATTGGAACTTAGGAAATTTAATTTTTTCATAGAATTGTTGCATGTAGTCTATAGTTTGGCAATAAACTTTCAGGAGTTTATTCCGGTTCCAACTTTGGTAAATTTCCTGAAAATGTCCAAGACTAACAATTTTTGAATTATTTTTTTGCATAAAATCAAATATTTGAGAAATTTTTCATACTAGATATAATTCTGAAAACCTAAGATTAAAAATTTGGTTCCAGTTTCGGTTAACTTCCTGCAACTCTCAAAGACAAGCAATTTTGGTGAATTCTTGTTAGCAACCATACTTTTTGATTGAATTAAATTTCAATGCTTAGATTTCAAAAATTTTGATTCCAATTTTGGTAAATTTCCTGATCTCAAACTGAGTCAATGACAAGTAATTTTTGAAATTCTTGTTAGTAACCATGCTTTTTGGGTGAATTTTTGTCAAAACTAACATTTCCAATGGTTAGATTACAAAAATTATTGGTTCCAATTTTGGTAAATTTCATTACACCCTCAAAGACCAGTTATTTTTTAGAATTTTTAGTAACCACATCTTAAAATAGGCCAAATTATAATGAAAGCGGAGTGAGCAGGCGAGACACCAGGTTCCGCGGAACCTTTACCAATTTTTGAATTGCCCACTGGATGCGATCGACTGCTTTGCGTTGCACTTATCAATGATTTATGTCGAGCACAAAAAAAAAAAAAACAAAAAAAAACAAAACAAAACAAAACCAAAGCAAAAATAAAAAACAAAAACAAAAACATAACCTAATCAAAACAAACAAACAAAAAAGCAAATAAAAAAAAAAGAAAAAAAAAGAAAATAAAAAACAAAACAAAAAACAAAACAAAACAAAACAAAAACGCCCCCTCAAATAAAAAAAACGAACAAAGACAAAAATAAACAACATAAAAGTTAAACAGAACCAGTAAACAAGAGGCTCTCAAGAGCCTGTATCGCTCACCTGGACCATGGCCAATACATAACTTCAAATCAACTTATATGTTAAAGGGTCTCATTTTCAAACTATGTAACTAAACATTTATATTATATGATCCAACTTTAATTAAACTATTTTCCCTATTGCATGCCATCTTGGATAAGGGATGGATCTGCAGGACACAATTTTAAAGAAAATTAAGTATTGTGCCAAAGTTTATTTCCATCTGGCCAAATGGTTTTAAAGAAGAAGATCTTTGAATGTACTCCTATATTAAACTTTGTTTCCCATTGGTAGCCAATTTGCATAAGGTGCAGACTTGAAGGACATCTGTTTTGAAGGGGACCATCTAAGATACATTAATGTGACTAGCCAAGTTGTTTCAGATAAAAAATTCTTTGTATGCTCTTTCCATACAGTCGAGTAATAAATTAAGTTCCCTGCAGATGGACATGCTGGATGACATTTAGGCATAAAAGTCACAATACATATATATATTATAGTCAGCACCTCAAAAGCATCATAAATGCCAAGTTCCGTTCAAATCCATTTCAGGTTAAATTCATCAACTGCTCACTAAAGGCTTTAATAAGCAGTCTATGAAGCTGATAATCTACTTCAACATACATGTCAACACAATTCATGGTGATTCACCACTAACCTCTCAGTAATATACACAATATGTTTATATAGGCAAATCATTATAACATCAAATAAGGTAAAGATTAAGAAAGTATTTTTGCAAAAAATTGCAGGAATTTGCACAAAAACACTGTTTTTGCTCTAAATTATGGAAGAAATAATTTTTTTAATGAAGTGATAGTAGGGAATTTCTCTAAAGCTTAAAAGAAAAAAGTTAACTAAATAAGATTTGAGCACAGAATTTAAAGGGAAATAACCCACAACCATATGGCATTGGAAAAAAAAAGTGAAAAACGGCCAATAAATCATACACAGGCCTTTGGATTTTCTTCAAAATTTCAGAGTATGTAGATCTTGATATGCTGAACATTTTTTTTTAATTTACACTTCACCTCTATCTGTTACAGTTTTTGAAATAAAAAATAAAAAATGCACAGATTTTGAAAAATTTACGGAAAAAGGGCTATAACTCTCAGACGGGTTTTCCAATTTTCTTCAAAATTGCAGAGCAGATAGATCTCGGCATTCTGAACAATTTTACTCCATGTCAGATTTTTGATATCTGCATCGGTTTTTGAGTTATTGGCTAAAAACTGCAATTTACCCCTAGGTTCTATTTTTAGCACCAGCGGCCATGTTTTTCATCGGATCATAATAAAATGAGGATCGTTTGTACAGGACATGTCATGATTACTATAAAGTTTCAAACCAATCCCTCCAGTAGTTTCAGAGGAGAAGATTTTTGAAAGTGAGCTAACGACGGACGGACAGACGGACGACGGACGGACGACGGACGCAAAGTAATGGCAAAAGCTCACCCTGGCATAGCCAGGTGAGCTAAAAAAGGTGCATCGGGGCCCATATTGCACTTAAAATAGAAGAATACATACTAGGTATACATCCTGGCTCGGCTGTCATCACATCCATTGTATCACAAGTCCCATTACTGATAACATACTGTTTACCCTGTATGGAAATATACATTGGCAAATTTAATGCCTTGTAATGTATTACATTTGGTGTAAACTTCTAAATGCAAGGTTTATATAACTGCGGTTACCATTGCCACTGCAGAAGTTGCACGGAGACGTCATAATGATTTGGCATATTGTTAATTATTTATTCCTCAACAATATGAACAGACATTAGACAGTTAGGGTGTCTCAGTGGTATTATTCCGTCATTTTTGTTTTATACTTGTTCATTTAGGTTTCATTTCTTCAGAACTTTAGCAAAATAATTATTTAAAATGTAGATAAAGTTCCAAAATATGAAAAAAACATTATTCCTTATCACTTTCAAAACATTTTCATTACAAAAATGTAAACTAAAACACACGAGCTTTAAATCTGATGCTGGATTTACAGAACACAAAAATTATGCAAGGGAGATAATTTGACAAAAGATTTTAACATAGATATCACTACAGAAATTACCATGTTGCAATTTATCTCTATTTCGACGGTGACCCCTAATTTTTATTTTGTATATGTAAACTATATAATGATTTCAAAACACATGCAAAGTATGAACAAAATCTAGAATTATAGATTTTCAAGTTATCCTCTCATATAAACATTTTCCTTAACATTTCTATACATATGGCAAAATGAGGGTTACTTTTTTATGCAAATTTATGAATATTCAAAGGCAGTTATACCACATGACCACAGAGAAGTGCCTGAATCCACTTTTTCAATTACCAGCGTTATACGGATAATATTATCTTTTTCACCGTATTCGACTCTAATTTTACCTGCACAAATAAAGTTTCCGGCGCGAATTTCATGAAATAAATGTGAAATCTGTGTAAATGTTGACAAAATTGGGACATTTCATAAGGTCCTCATCAAAAACATGCATTTTTTAACATTCGTGGGAACCTTTGTTTCATTTCTGTTGATGTAAGTAACTTGCATATTCTTTCATGACAAGTTGTTTACATCTTGATATGACTTGACAATTTTAATTTCAAATCACAGAAAATCGACATCTTGCAATATCTTGACAAAGACAATACTACGCAATTCGCTTCAAATATTATTTCCTTCTGGGAACCTTGAAATTTTAAGATATTTTATTCATTTGAATGTGTGGTGAAGGAGGGAGACGTAAAGTGTACATTTTATTCATGTAAAACTGACATTTGTATAAAATGTCCGGGTCCTTCATGAAAATGTTTCATTTCTTTTCACAATGTATTTGATATTTTGACGCCATTTTGTCTAAAAATGGCGTTTTATGCAAATGAGCAAAACGGTAAGATTTTGCCATATGATAAAATCCTGAAATTTTCAATTTCAGTTTTTTTGGGCTTAAATACACGGTGACCCCAAAATTTTATTTTACATTTTAAACAATAATACAATTATGATTCTACACAAAAAATTTCACAAAACTCTATAATAGGAAACTAATACCATGCAGACACCTTGAGAGTATAAAACTGAGAAATAAAGAATTTCACTAAAAAAGGTTGCACATAGTTGATTACCAAAGGAAAAGACACTTAAATAACAAAAGTCAAAAGACATGGTAAAAACGAGGAAATACAAAGACAAATATATAAACTTTAACATAAATAAATATACATGTAAGCACAACATTAATAACTATTTTTTGTACTGCGTTTACAGTGTGAACTCCCATAAAACCAAGTGTTCCGGAAGGTAAGCATATCCTTCTCTTACCGGCAAATATTACTTTTTATGCAACACCTTTCTTGGACATTTGGTGATACTTTCGTTTTATTGGGTTCACACTGCGTTTTCTTTTTATTATTATTCATCTTGCCTTTGTTTTGTCGTCACCGTTTTTGTTGACTCTATAATGCCGCATGTTTTAAAACTCCCCTAAAAATGCTTTTCGTTATTCCTATACAAGCCAATTTTGAAGACCAGTTTTCTGATATTAAACAACACTATACGCATCCACGTACTTTTTATATCCAAGAAATACAATTGAGACAAAAATACTTGTAAAACTGTTTTTAAATTATAAAATCGAATAATCAATTTTGAAGCAACATTTTAAGTGCAACTTAAATTTCGAAAATTAATAAATTTTAAACATGACAATAAAGAAACAGCATAAATGGAGATAACAGACACCTTAAGGACATAGCAAATAGAACTAAACAAAGGACCAAAAACATTGAGGACCATAGAGTCCTAGTGCTGTGAAGCAGACACCTTAAGGACATAGCAAACAGAACTAAACACTGGACCAAAAACATAAAGGACCAAAGATAACTAGTACTGTGAAACAGACACCATAATGACATAGCAAACAGAACTAAACACAGGACCACAAACATTGAGGACCAAAGATCCCTAGTACTGTGAAGCAGACACCTTAAGGACATAGCAAACAGAACTAAACACAGGACCAAAAACATTGAGGACCATAGAGCCCTAGTGCTGTGAAGCAGACACCATAAGGACATAGCAAACAGAACTAAACACAGGACCACAAACATTGAGGACCAAAGATCCCTAGTACTGTGAAGCAGACACCATAGTGACATAGCAAACAGAACTAAACACAGGACCACAAACATTGAGGACCAAAGATCCCTAGTACTGTGAAGCAGACACCTTAAGGACATAGCAAACAGAACTAAACACAGGACCAAAAACATTGAGGACCATAGAGCCCTAGTGCTGTGAAGCAGACACCATAATGACATAGCAAACAGAACTAAACACAGGACCACAAACATTGAGCACCAAAGATCCCTAGTACTGTGAAGCAGACACCATAATGACATAGCAAACAGAACTAAACACAGGACCACAAACATTGAGGACCAAAGATCCCTAGTACTGTGAAGCAGACATCATAATGACATAGCAAACAGAACTAAACACAGGACCACAAACATTGAGGACCAAAGATCCCTAGTACTGTGAAACAGACACCTTAAAGGACATAGCAAACAGAACTAAACACAGGACCACAAACATTGAGGACCAAAGATCCCTAGTACTGTGAAGCAGACACCATAAGGACATAGCAAACAGAACTAAACACAGGACCATAAACATTGAGGACCAAAGATCCCTAGTATTGTGAAACAGACACCTTAAGGACATAGCAAACAGAACTAAACACAGAACCAAAACATTGAGGACCAAAGATCCCTAGCACTGTGAAACAGACACCATAAGGACATAGCAAACAGAACTAAACACAGGACCACAAACATTGAGGACCAAAGATCCCTAGTACTGTGAAGCAGACACATGACATATTTTAGCAGCGATCGATGTTGCTCAACATTTTTATTCTCTTCTTGTAACCCTGGTGCTTTCAGCTGGATAACCTTGAGCATCGCCCAAGTTAGCACTCCATGGCGGGTGGAGAGCAAGGGAGTGGCCTTGATATAATTTTTTCAAGAATACCGCTTAAGTGCACGCTAGGGGCTTTCTTGATCTTGCTTGAGGGGGTGAATATTGTTCACCTCTAGTTGAAGACCTTCAGGCGACATCAAGATGTAGACAGGAATAAAAGCCCTGTCCTTGATAAACTGGAGTTTTCTATGTATCGTGTGCGTTTTTGTCACATGTACCTTTCATTTTTACCATAAGGACATAGCAAACAGAACTAAACACAGGACCACAAACATTGAGGACCATTAAGCCATAGTACTGTGAACCACTGTAATTATAACATATGCCGTTTGAACAGGTAATCTATGCAAACTTCATCAAGTTCTCCGAGAATAAAGTTTTAAAACAGCGTTGTTCCATTGATTGTTATTACCATGTATTGTAGAGACTTTGATGCTTACCCTTCCGCATCACCTGGTGTCACTCCCGGTTTCATAAGAGTTCACACTATATGTGCCTTAGTTCTAAATGTCTTCTTTTGAAATCCATGCCTTATGGCTGTCTCACGTCCTTGTTTTGTCTTTGTTTTTCTGTGTTCCTGTTTTTGCCATGTCTATGGACTTTGATTTTTGTAATCATCAGTCTTTTGGTATTCTACTGCCGTTGGTGCAAGTCTTGTTCTTTGTCTTGTAATTTTTTGTCCTGTTGTCTGAAGTTTTTATTTATTTTTCATTTCGGCGTGTGTCGGTGCATCACAAGGTATTCATTCTTAGAATGATATTGATAATAAAATATACAAGAGATAATATCCTTGTTCAAGCAGAGATATTTAGGGATATAAGTGTTTGCACAAAAAGAAGAAGCTTACCGTATTAAAGTCTTGAAATACTTGTTGCCTTGCGCCATTGCTTGCGGACTGGTTTGCATATAACATTCTCTTTGATTCATCCACGTATGTCTCCGATATAAACTGTTAGAATAACCACATAAGCCAAATTATATTCAGTTCAAGTTGAGATGACAATTTACTTCATTGCATTAAATCCGACATCTCGACAAGTTGAAACTAAATCCAATCATTTCCGATGAACAATTAAACAGCTGAGATAGAGAACATATAATCGAGATTTATTCGAGCATATTTATAAACATGTTATGTTTCTATTGTGACTTAAAAAATCAAAGTACAATAAATCGTAATGAAATAATGAGTTTTTCTAAAGTAACTGTAGGAGATGAAAATAAATTGAAATCTTTTTCTTGTTGCGTATCTATATCGAGGAGTTGTTTGCTTATTTTGCACGTTAAATTTGTGTAGCATTCATTTAAAGAATTGAGGCCGAGTTGTTTTTGCGAGTTAATGCACATATATTTTGTTATGGTTGGTTTTGTGTTCCTATTTATTTAGTGTCCTGAATATTTGAAGAATGTCCTTTCCTTATTGTTGAACGCCTTCTAATGTTTATGTTTTGGAATGAACTTGTGAGATGCTAATTGTCAAACCACATTATTCTACCCATAGTTCATATTCGAAAGTATCCGGAAGACGAAAATTAAAATGCCCTAATTTTGATTGTCAACATTTCCCCCCAATTTTGCGGAATTATTTAAACAAACTATTGGCATTTTATTTTATACGAAATGCGCCCTTCCACTTTTTTCTTTTTTTCATATAAAGCAGATTTTTCATAAGTTTGATCAAAGACCGGGAAATGAAATTGGCTTTGTCAAATATATGGTCGTCGCGATCAACGTTTAACCCTTTATAATAATTATTTCCTAACTCATTGCTGATGTATATCAATGGAACCACTTGATTTATGTTTCCAATATACCACATTTTCCCATTATACTGTCTTTGGGAATTAGGACATGCGACGCGTGCTTTATTAACTCTTATGAATCCTACTTCTTTTTTATCAAGGCAAACAACCGATGATACAAGTGGCAGTAGCAAGTACAAAGAAAATAAATTCAGGCAAACATACCACCGCGTTACAATAAAATGCAGTAGTATTTATTAAAATTCAAAAGAAATTTGTAAAATTTTGGATAAAAGATATTTGCCGCCGAATTTTTCTAAATCAATGCAATGAACATCCGGGACATTTCAAGAAGATGACTTTGCAAGTGTCCGGATTTTTCTAGATGAATTGTAGAACTCAAACAATCAGATCAAAATTGCAAAAATCCTTTTAGTCATTTTGAAGCGTGTTTAAGGTTCCTGATTACTTTAGAGGGCAATACCAACACGAAAGCAATGTCGTTAAGACATTGAAAAGTTTCTAAAATGCATTTTATGATGCCCCTTTTTCTACTATTCTTCTCCAAATTGCCAGTTGTCAAGGGGTATACCTCCAGAATAATCGAAATCGATCTGTTTTGTAGTCTACACATTCCATTCCAAGGTTGAAGACAGTGTGTAATAATTACGACATGTTAAATTTACATTCCCGGAGCATCACACCATATTATCAGTATTTGCCGTTTAGAATTTACTTACAGGAAAATCTACCGTTGGTCCATCAGGAGTTGATAAATAAAACTCAATCCATAAGGTCCCCTTCCACCTTTTTGGGGGACAGCAAGCAAAAGTTACAGTCAAAAATAATACTGCCAGTAAATATTTGTTCATAACTTTGTGATTCACGATAAGATAAGGATCTGTACTTTCTTTATCCATTTGGTGACAAATTTTAACCTTTGAAATTTAAACTTCCAGAGATGTATTTGATGATAAAGATTTGAATCTAGAAGACATAACATATTCAATACCAGGCAATATCGTGCAAAAAACTTGTGTATTCTCAATTTTCAAAATTGCCCAATTCCTCAATTTTATCTGTATGATTACAAGACTAAGATATCAATACTGTTCGTCATTGTTATGTATTAAATGGTCTCCCTTTTCAGGTTTGATCGGAGGTAAAAGCAAAAAGGAAGTGGGAGGTCGGTCAAGTTGTCAAAATGACCCTCTGCAGAAACAATTTTTCCCAGTAAAGTAAGTGAGAACCGAACAGTAAGTCTAAAAAAGAATAATCAAAAGACAATGGCAACATCGGATACAAAAAAGAACGTACCGTTGTTTATGTAGCCTCTATGTGAGAAGCCGGGCTCTATATGTAACTCAGTGTATCGACAACAGGCCCTTGAGTAGCGAAGGAGTTGGTAGGTGTTAACTCAATATGTCGGCGCTGTAGGAATGTTGCTACAAAGAAAAGGGAAGTCATTACATTTGTCATACAGCTTTGTTTGTTGTCTACATCTGTTGTCTATTTCAATATGAAGAAGACATTGACAAAATGGGAAGCACAAGGAAATATCGACACTACATATGTACGGTACAGAAAAGAAAAATAGGGACACACATACCGATGAACAACAAAGATCCAATTAAAATCCATGGGTTAGATCAGGTGCACAAATACAGTAAGATTCTCTTGTTTCTTTTATGACACACACAGTGGTGAACATGTCAGTTACGGTAATAAAGTAAACAAAAACTGAAGCTGTAATATCGACTGTAAAACGCCTGTATTTAGTCATTTATAAAAGATACTACAGACACTTCCACATCGCATTTCTTTTCATTCATTTTGAAATTGACAACAGAGGTAGACTACAAACTAAGCTGTATGACAAACGAGATGACTTCACTTTTTCAAAATTCAGACAACTCCCGCATATTGAGCTTACACCTCCCACCTCAGTCGCTTTCAAGGGCCTGTGGTTGATACATTGACTTCCTTGTTAGAGCCTCCTAAAGATCTTAAAGTTTGGTTATCCCTATTCTAATGCAAGTTTAAGACATAGGTGATCAACAATTACAAAGTTCGCCTCGTTATGACACATAGACACAGCAACCCAATTTTGCCAGGGTGCTGACCTACTGCCCTAGATACATACACATGCATGGTTACATGTTCCTACCATGTACAGGAACTGATATACGAACTCGGACGTAAACTTGAATGTAAGTCCATCGTGCGGAAAATATAGGTCAAAGTGACCTATTTTGCATGGATGCTGACCTAACACCATAACACCATAAATGCAGGTACATGCGAGGTTAGATGATCCAGCCATGTACAGGTACTGAGATATTAACTCGGACATAAACCTGAATGTAAGTCGATCATACGAAAAATATAGGTCAAAGTGAAGTTATTTTGCCTGGGTGCTGACCTATAGCCAAAGAGGCACATCAAATAGTCCTCCTCAACTTCGTTTAGGCGAACCAAAAAGGACGTTTCTAAGCGATTTCAAAATGACTGGAAGTTCAGTTTGCATATGCGCCAATACGTTTCTATTGGTTCCGTTGATCCGACGTTTAAACAGGGATTTTAACCCCTTAAAATGTAGACGCAATTCAGTCAAAATAAGTGCAGCAAAAATAAGTGCATTAGAATTCCCTTTTCTTTGTATCAACATTTCAACAGCGCCACCAACTGCTAACTCGTTTACTTCTTAAGGTAATGTGGTTGATACCTTGATAGTGCACGGACACTCACATAACGGCTTCTTAAAAAAGGTTTGATACCGATAAATCAAAGTCAACACTGAAGATATTTTACGGTCAACACACGATTATGTAGATTGCTACGGGAAATCTGTTTCTCTGATGATAAAAAAAATCTTTCTTTTTAACATCTTAAGTTTGCCCTTTCCTCTACTGGATTTACTGACATGTTCTACTGGATTTACTGACATGTTCAATATAAAAAAACATGAGAGTCTTACTCTACCGGTGCTTTTGATCCTACCCATGGTTTTTAAACGGGTCCTTGTTGTTCATCTGTATGATGTCTTTATTTTTCTTTTCTGTGTCGTACTTATTTAGTGTCTTCGTTTCTTAGTGTTTTCATTGATGCTATTGTCTTCGGATTATTATTTTGACTGACGGTTCAGTTCTCAATTAATTCAAATAGTTAAACTTTTCAAAATATCACGGTTTGACAAGTTTGAAATAATGGTTTACTGGATCATGAGTGATCACAATGATATAAGTAACTTGTTTGAATTCATTCACTTAATCATCTTAATCAGCGTCATGTCTGGATTTAAACCTGATGTCTGAAATCAAAAACTATACAAAAAGCCGCTGATGATTTTGATTTTCCAATTTTGAACTTCCCTTATCTCAAGCAATATGGCGTCTTAATTTCACAACACATTTACAGCTGTCGTGCTTGTAATATGTTAAGCGATTCAGTCAACACAGCGAAATTACAGTCTCAATAAATTTTAAAGCACTGTCATGTTCAAACACTTAGGTTAAACTTATGTATTTGCTCATATAATGACAAAATGGATAAGACACAAGTTAAACAAACTTATGAAGCATTCAAACGCTTGCATTTGTTAATACAGAAGTTTTACCTTCGTCACCACGATTTTACAAATCGTTACAATGTTTCTATTTCACAAATTAGAAACGACATATTTGAGTAGACGTCACTTATCACTGAATATCGGACCTTTTATTTGCAATGCGACTTGAAGGGTGGAGCAAATCGTGATTACCAAACGTGAAGACACCTCAACCTTTTATTGTTTACACTGCTGTTGCTTTCATTTTGAGGCGCTCTTGTTCATTTTTGTTTTTTGTGTTATCTTTCTTAATCCTGTGTTAATTTTGTATTTCAAAATATGTAATTAGCTTGAGGTGAAAATTTCGCCTATTTGGTTTAACTTCTTGATCCGTGAGAATTTTATTCACATATCTAAATTACGATTGGTCTAAATCTTATTCTTTGTTTAAATCTTTTTGTTCTTGAAAATCGATATTTGGTCATTGCGAAAAAATTTTTGATACTGAAAAGTTATATTTAAAAAACCCACCCTCCCACCCCTACCACCAATTGTCTATGGGCGGACTCTTATGCCAAAAATAATTGTTTATTTATTTGTAATTATTTATTGTGTATTTTTATTTATTATTTATATATTATATTTGTCTATATTTATTTATATATTAATTTATTAATATAGATAAACGCCAATATTAAATCTATAGTCTTCTTTATTGAGCCTCAATATGCTAATTTTTGTCTTTATTGCTATGTTGGGATTTTCCATCTTATGTATGTATGCATGCTTTGTTATTGGTTTGGCGATTAAATTTTTACAAGTTGACCGACCTGTTATAAAGTGCAAATTTCTTTATGGTTTGACAACAGTGTCTTTAAAAAAGATAACTACAATAGGTTATGCTATGTATTAGCCTTTTTTGACTGCGATTGCGTCTTTCGTAATATTTTACACCATTAAGGGTTAAGGCTTAGTAATGAAGTTATAACAGAGCGTTAGATTAAGTAGCGTTTATTATATAAAAATATAGACAAAGATTATAAAAAATAGTAATTTCAAGATATTGTTTCGAGGGATCACTTCAAACATAAAATCATTAGTTTGGTCTTTTTAACTCATTAATCTCACTTTCAATGATCTTTTGTGTATATACTTCTTCCCTGCAAAATAAGATGTATTTACAGATCATTAGTAGTCAAGTGTTTTATATGTATATGATAAGTTTGTCGTTCCTATATATGCATTCCGTAAGTTGTTGAATAATGTATGTTATCCTACCGACTTTGAGTTTTACTAAACGTCTAAGCACTAGCGGTTGAATGAATATGATAGTATTATTTGTTTTTAGTCCGGGTGATCACAGCATTCGGTTTTCTATGATACTTGTTTTACTATCAAATTATGTTTTTTCACTCATGTATAAAAACTACACAGTTGTCTTTGTAATTTCATGAGAGAAAAATATTCTCATTCAGGTAGGTCGCGAGTTAAAAATATTTCTTCACTAAAGCTGGCATGTTGAAAATCGAAATTTTACTTTCTCGAGTGAAAAAATAATTTTAATATTTTTAAATCACTCCTACCTGAATGAGAAACTATATAAAGACATGGTTCAATACAACACTATCAAGCTGTGAAGCAGATATTAAGACGTTCCCATAAATCAAAAGTCAACAAAATTTGACGAAACGTCAATTATTTTATCGCGCCAAGTTTCTATAAATACAAGCAATGTAGATCTTATAATATTCTGCTGAAGTGAAATATCCAGGTAAATCCTGCAATTTGATTGGTTACCTTGACAGGGGATATGAGACCGTATCCCCGTGGTAGCAAAATTACAATTTTTAAAAGCTTTTAATAGAAAAATTATAGCACTTCTAGCAGAATATAAAAGTTATTCGGGCTTCACAGGGGATACGGGTTCATATTCCCTGTCTGTGCCCTATATCCTCTTCGCCTGACGGCTCAGGGGATATAAAACACAGACAGGGAATATGAACCCGTATCCCCTGTGAAGATACCCGAATAACATATAATATCCTATGTTGTGCTTTATACTGAACATCAAATTATCGGCATGCAAAGTAGTAGTAGATTGTACAATCGATAAATATAAGAATAACAATATACTCTGATATCCATAATACGAAATTGTTTACAAATTCAATGTGCCCATAGTAAGTTATAGCTTAACATCAAAGTACTAACCGAAGTTGTGATACCATTAAGACCAAAATGTATCAAACAAATGACAAGATAACAAGACAGAGACCAAAAATGTATTGATTAGAAGACTAGATTGATATACATACCAAAAATATACTGGACAGAAGACGAGATGGGAAAACAGACCAAAAATGTATCAAACAGGAGACGATTTAGCAAGAGACAGACCAAAACTTTATCTTATAGTAGAGTAGTTAGCACGACAAACAAAATGTATCGAACAGAAGACGACATGACAAAATAAACCAAACATGTATCTAACAGATGACATGATTACTAGACATACCAAAATCGTCCCAAACAGAAGACAAAATTGCTAGACAGACCAAAAATGTACCGAACAGAAGACACGCTTGCTAAACAGACCAAAAATGTATCGAACAGAAGATGGGGATGAGCTCGACAAACAAAAATGATCCGATAAGAAAACGAGATATCACGACAAATAAAAATTTATCGAACAGAAGACGAGATGGCCAACAAGATGAAAATTGTATCAAACAGACGAGTTGGCACGACAAACAAAAATGTATCGATAAGAAAGACGAGATGGCAAAACAGATAAAAAAATGACAATCGCGTTACAACGCATTATTACTAAGCTTCTGACCAAAAATTAATCTCACTTATGAAAGCAAGTCTTTCAACGGAAACAGTGGCATTTCAACAACATAAAAACTGCTCAAGCATTACACTCATCAGTTTGAAGCTTTGGGCTAAAATTAAATCATTAAAGCTTACAACAGCAAAGAAAACATTGGCCAGTTTTTATTCACTCTGGATATGGATAAACATGAAAGTATAGACAAGGCTGTTATGGTAAAACAGCTGACCTGCAACTCATCATTTCCAAAAAATTCTTAATCCAAAGATATCATTGAACAGCTCTCCTCAAACAGTCTCACATACTGCAATAGCATTCAAACTTTTGATTTGTCTACCCTTTATACAACTCTTCCCCATAATAAACTTAAAACAGTAATTTCCGATCTGATACATCAATGTTTCTGTACCAAAAACGGAGAACGCAGGTATTCCTATCTGGTAATAGGAAAAGATAAAAAATATTTTGTAAAGAACCACACTGAGTCAAACAAGAAATACAGTGAAAATGACGTGATTAAGATGCTTGAATTTTTGATCGACAACATTTTTGTTGAATGTTGAGGCCGTGTTTTTTAACAGACAATAGGGATTCCTATGGGAACAAATTGTGAGCCACTTTTAGCTGACCTTTTCCTTTTTTCTTATGAAGCAAAGTTTTTACAAGGGCTGATACAACAGAAACAAGAACAACTAGCCCAGACTTTTAATTTCAGCTTAAGATATATAGAAGATGTACTTTCTCTTAATAACCCAAGATTTAAAAGAATATTTACATCGTATCTACCCCAATGAACATGAAATTAAAGAGACAACCGATACACCCGATTCTGCTTCATACCTTGACCTTTTGTTATACATTGACGAACATGGACGTCTGAAATCTAGATTATATGACAAACGTGATGATTTTGACTTTCCAATTGTGAACTTTCCCTTTTTCTGCAGCAATATACCTGCATCTTCAGCATATGGAGTATATATTTGACAATTAATTCGTTACTGTAGAGCGTGCAGTACATACAGTGACTTTTTGGAAAGGGCAAAAGCACGGTCACAAAAACTGCTAAGTCAGGGATATATTCAGCTTTTGTTACTTTCGTCCCTTCAGAAATTCTATGGCCGTCACCACGACATCATAGATAGATATGAAATGTTATTGTCACATATAAAAACTGACAGTTTCAGCTAGATTCGCGTCTTCCCGGATTTGACATTACCGGTTTTGACTTTACACTGGATTGACCCACTGACAGTGTGACAGGTGCTGTGCACAGAGCAGGACATGCTTACCCTTCCGGAGCACCTGATGTCACTCTTGTTTATTGAGAGTTCACACTGTTAGTGCTTTAGTTTTTTGTGTTGTATATGTAATGTTCGTGTGTTTTGTGGGCATGTGCATGCGTGGTGTCTTTGGTTTTCCGTCTTTTGGTGTTCTTGCCTTTGCCTTGTCTCTGGACTTTGATTTGTGTAATCTTGTGCTTTGTTCCTTCGGTATTCTACTGCCGTTGTTTTCAAGTTTCAACACTTGTGAAATCATCCATGCAAATACAGACCGCCGAGAAAACTTCGTCTGAAATAAATGATGGACGAACGAATATAATTATATATTTCCTGCACTATTTTAAAACTGGATAATGGCATATTTATATATTGATTGTACACAATTCATATCGCAGACAACGCAGAAAAGGCTGGCTTATCATTTTCGATCTGTAGGTTTGTGATAATCTTGAATTTACTTTGAGCTACGAGTGCTTGTTCAGTGTTGAAGGCATCGTGATGATGGCAAAATGAAGAACAGAAAAAGCATTTGCTTAACCTTACTATGTCTTTGCAGGGATTGTGTCCAATGTATATTAACATTATATCTCACTTCTTGGTACATAAATTGTAAATTTTCGCATAACAAAACTTACAGACCCTCTAGAAAAAAAAACATATGTTGGTTAAAATAACACTCAAATAATTCCTTAAATTAAAATATCCAAAACAAAAACATGAAAAAGTGGATTATGGTCAATCAGGTTTGCCTATGATTTTTAACTTGAGATTATAAATTAAGAATATGAAACCCGCAAATTTCAGCTTTCTAGTTACATATGTATAAATGAAAAGAAGTTTTCTTTTGCCAATTATCATTGGTGTGTGTTTTTAGGGAGGATTCAATAAAGCAGATGCAATACATGCATGTGAATACTATATTAATTTCAACTTCTCTTTTTGTACCATTTTTCTCTCGAACAAATGAAATATTGCTTCAATTCAGACATCCCATTGAAAGGCATTGACAATGAAATTGTGTATGCTCCAGCATCTTCGAAGTAAATCCAGTCTCCAGTATTTAGCTCTGGTAGTTCACATTCGGATATAACACAGTCCCTTCCGTCACAAGTCGGTCCCCATATACTACTGCTGTAAACGATATCCTTCGAAGTGTCCTAAACATTAAATAAAACAAATTCTACACTTTGATATTTCTAGTTGATACAAGGAAAAATAAAGTGAAATTATCAGGATTTTGTTGTTGATAAATTTCTCTAGTCTCCGAAGTTCTTTTATTTACATATATATTTGCCCTTTCAGTTTTCTGTTGAATTAATTGGTCTAACGCATTCGTTTGTTCTATAAGTTATCTGTTTTAATGTAAATTAACACAGCTGATCAAAATTTCAAACGTAAAACAATTGCGGGTATGTCGTTCTGAACTTCTTCAGATAATATTTATGAAGTATCCATATGTATTTATTTATTGCAAACAGTGAATAACTGACGCCAGTAGATATGATGTATAATTGCTATTACTTGAAACTGCTAAAATTGAAAGTCGCAAAATGAAAGCATACTATAAGTAATCTTCCCTTGTTTCTTCTTCATTTTTATACCCCGCCACACGTAGTGGCGTGGTATTATATGATACCCTCAGTCGTGTGTCCGTCCGTCAGTCCCCCGAAGGTTTCCGACTGATAACTTTTGAACGGAATAATATACAGTTTTCAAACTTGGTATGTAGCTTGTTCACCACAAAACTCAGGTCGAGTTCAAATATGGGTTCAGAGGTCCAAGGGATCTGGAGTTATGCCCCTTGATACTTCGAAATTTTGTGAAACGTGGCGGGGTATCATGTAATCCACCATTACTATTTTTTATCATTTTAATATTATCGTTTTTCTTTTTTCACATTTACGTTAAACTTACATTTAAAACTTTTGGTGTGAAACAATACGGTATAAATAAAACATGGAAAAAGCCCATATAAAGTCCAGCATTGGTGTAATACATTATACTTTTATTTTCATCTGTCAATGGCTCGCGACCTGTCAAAAATCAAATTTATCTAATCTTATATTACAATTATGCTAATTACAGAATTGTAAGAAGCCGGAATTCAAAGACAGAAAACATTTAATTGTAATGGTCCTGATTGGCTACATCCACTTGAAAAGGAATAACGGAAAAATATATATAAAAAGATTCATACATTTTTTGTGTAAAAGCTCACAGTAAGTTCATATTATAAGTACTCCCGATTTTCAAGTCTCAGAAACATTAGCCATGATAATTAAAAATACTGTTCGAATCTATTAATCTAGGAGTGCGACTGGGTGTTATACTGGTTTATCCGTATGTTACACGGATTTTCCTTACTGGTCTCTCGCTTTGATCAATTCGGACTTTTGTTGTCACTTTTATTTACTAATTTTTCCATTGAAGTGTATCATTAAATTGACGTTTCATATTGTAAACGTAAAAAAAAAAATAAATTGCAAAAAATGATTTAGGGATACCCGTTCTCTTCTGCCTTAAGTCGCCCCTTTTTCTAGATTTTGAGGACAGTTCTAAACTTGAATTGTATGTTATCATATGTGTTATGGTCTTATGTTCATTTACTCCATATCCTATCGTAAAATATATGGAGCTTGCTTTTAGATTCTCTGGTCTTTAAATTTCTAGTTCACTTGGATAATCAAAGTATATGTACTCATTAAAGTATGTGTCAATGAGTGAATAATCATACTTAATTAATGGGATGATGAATTAAAGGACTTAGATAAATGCCTTCTCTAGATTTTGTATAAAATTCGACTACAACAAATGGGCAGGCAGTTCATTGTGAAATAAGGATGTGGACTTATTCGTTTTTATGTAACTTAATAAAGGGCAGTATTAGCTGCCCATGAACCGGTTTAACCCCTTTCGGTTTAGTCAATTAAGTTTTTATTGATTGTCCGATTTGCGAATGGGTGACAATATAATCATGCTAGACAACTATTATAACATTAATTTCACATTGATCAAAATTTGCACCGTCCATGCCTTTGCTACAGTGACTACAAGTTTACTTAATTTTACTTCTAAGTACATAATGTTTTAAATAATACATACAATGTTTATCATAGTCTTCTTTTCTTCTGGAGATTATATTGGTTGCTATAGTAAAGGCAGAACACACATAAAACCTGCCCGGTTCTGCAATAACCCTGACACGGACATCGTGGAAAAATTTGTCCAAGGATTCATTCACTATGTTGGCAATCTTAAAGAGTGATTATGCATTTTAACACATTATTATTTTGTGTATACAAGATTAAAGAATGTATATTATTGTCGTTTAAAATATGTGACAACCCGACATACTATAATATATAACTGTCCAATGGATAATATCGGGAGACATTTTATTTGGCTTGATAAATTATTTATATAAACATAGTAGTTGGCCATATTAAAAAACCACCTACCTCAGACTTTTAATACTTAGTGATGTGTCCTCGTGTTCTTAGTACAAACCTTTCTGTGGAATACTGTGATATAGGCTTCTAATATAGTGAAGAGGAAGTGATGTCCATAGAGTCTGAACAATCCGCTCACGGTCTTATTTTGTGATAATGTCAGTTACATGTTTCCGGAGTTGAATTTTTAAAACCCTCTACACATTCTCGATGATGTTAATGTCTGGGCTTTTAGCAGGCCATGGAAGAAAAGGAATATCATTGTTGGCTTTCCATTTATTACACTCCCTGGAAACGTGACAGGGGGCATTATCCTCTAGAGGCATATTAGGCCCCGAAACTATTTACTGGTCCAGCAGTAAGTAGTTCGGTGCTGGCAAGAAACTAATTTTGTTTGGAAACGTGCAACATTGAAATTTTGTAATTTTTGTTAAAAAACTAAGGAGCTTCTCCATCGTGCAAAGCTCTGTCCTTGGCTAATTTGGCTTTCCATTTAGATCATATTGGTTATTTCCTATTTATCAGCTTCAATACATCTTTGGTGTATGGTTTTTCTTATGTTTTGATCTTATCTGCAATGAAGAGACATAAGTTGTCAGAGTGGCAATATGCCGTATAACAGTAACTTCGGTATTTGCTAACTTATATCTTATTTAAATTGCTCTAACGTATGCATTAGCCATCTTAAAACAATTCAGTGGTTTGTAGTATTTAATATCTAGATTAAATTGTTAACCTCTTTCAGGAGGCCGTTTGATTTTTCATCCCCAGGAAACCCGCCACCAACATCTAAAATCTCCATGTTAAATCCGGCTTTTATCCCCATATCAAATACTTCTCGAGCAAGTTGTATGGTGCTGACACACGCTTGTGGCTCTAGACATCCACTTCCAACATGAAAACTAAAGAAGATTAATGTTGAGAAAGGATTTAATATTTTTGAAGATAGTGTTCATGATAACGTTTTGTGTTGTTCTTGGCAGTAAGTATAATACTTTCAATAGTTTCGATCATGATAAAGGTCAAGCTCAAAAATATTACTCTTAGCTCTGTGTCACCTATATGTAGCAATACAGGCACGAACGCCTTTCGCTTTTCGGAACTTCGAGAAAAACTAAATACTGAAATCAATGTAAATTAGTTTTTGTGGAAGGAAACTAATACAGCATATATTGCAAAATAATAATGCTGATGGGTTGTTGGTCCCGAGGTTATTCGCTAACCAAGTAGTCTGGAATTTCGCAATATCCAAATTTTAGGGACCGACCATTTAACTTGAAGGGGGCTATGGTTTTTTTCTAAAAAAATATTTTGGAGCTGATTTTATGTGAAAAAATATTTTGGCTGCCAAAATGATGAAAAAAAAATTCTGAAGGGGCTTTCTGCACAAAAAAAATAATGTTAATTTTGAGAAAAAAAATATTTTGTTGATACACGTGAAAAAAATAAACATTTTTTTTTGCGCGAAGCGCGAAAAAAATATTCTGTCCAGAAACCATAACCCCTCCCTTTCAGGTTAAATGGTCGGTAAAACAAAGGAGTATCTCCCTCCTGAAAAGCTCTGTCCTTCGCTGTAATTTGGCTTTACTTTTAAATCTGTTTTTTTTTATTACAACATTTGTGCTCCATCCGATTTTACAAATTTTTGGTTTATGGTCTTGAAAATCTTTTTATTTGATCATAATTCTTATATGTCTTGCATAATAGGAGATACGCTGGTATGATTGGTTGAATTTACTTCCGGTTGCAATTTCTGAATCGTTTATTTTTCGATAGACGACTTTGACCGAACTACTTTTAAGTTCACCTTCTAAATTCATACGCCGAGTGAATAAAATAATTCAAAAACGTGTGATTGGCATTATAAAAGTAAGAATTTAATTACTTATTATCAAATCAAAAGATTTATAAGGATTAAACACCGTTTGAAAGGAATTTAAAGGAGTATAAACGGGACCAAGTCACTCACAAACATATCATAAAAGTCCTTCGGACTTTTATTTGTTTGTGAGTGAATTGGTCCCGTTTATAGTCCAATAAATTCCTTTAAAACGGTGTTTAATCCTATATGCACTGAAAATACATAAGCTGTCGGAATGGTCATATGCAGTAGCTAAATTTACAGTTACCATTGTATTTTGTTATTTGCAAGTGAAAATATCTAAAATTAAATTCTATAATTGTCGTTGTATTGAAGAAAATTACTGACATTTTTTTATATCGTGCAATCAAATAGTTCATTTTGTATATTTTGTCTTTTGACACAACCTATTGATAATTATCTCTTCACATTGTTATCATTTAGCATTGATAAAGCAAATATGTATCCAAAGAACAGAGTTTAATGTTAAAATTTGTATGTTAGAGAATATAGAAAAATAAAATTTACTTTTTTAACTTTAAGCATATTTTATTTTCAAAGGAAACAGGCAATAGTATTAGACACAAGTTTACAAAACTTACTAAGTCTTCTTCTTACAAAAACATATAATGCAATACTGACATGGTAAAGGTTGCATATTTTCAAATCCGCGAGTCGAACGAGTCTATGTACTTTAAGTAAGAACCTGGACTGGTAAAATTAAAATAGTGGAATAAGATATAAATTTGAAATTTACAATAATGCTTACCTTACGCCGACGACTGTTAATCCAAGATACTTAGCAACTTCTAATAATCTGTTCGCTTGTGTATGGTGACAGCCAAATTTGTTGCCAAATTCATATTTTGCTTTAAAGTTCTGCAGTGGCAGTATTCTCAAAATTAATCTAGCAATATAATTATTGATAACATTAATTACATTGTAGCTTTAACATACACAGGTCTGCAATTAAAATATAATGAGAGCTGCATTTAACAGTAGTTTAGGTGGTCTTGCAGCAGAATATTTAAAAAAAATCATGCAATTGTTAGTAATTCGACATGATATCTCTTTTTATCGATATTTTCGTAGGACTACTGTAGTGATACTTTTCTTAGCATTATGTCCGTTTAGTATGTAAATAAACAATATATGTACATTGTTGGAAAATATCAATCTTGGTTGTCGAGCTTGAAAAACAGAATATGAGGTTTGTCGTGCATTTCTCGCCTGTTTCATAGCTAATACAAATAAATTTTATATTTCCCGACAAAGTATCGAGATTTTCGAAAAATTCACTCCGTCTTTTATTCATTCGAATCATACCGATAGATCATCTGAATGAAAGTTCTCGTAATACGTATGAAGCAAGGTCACATAAACTTACATAAGATCTTACATAATATTTCACTTAATTATTGTAAGCAGCATTTTTAGTATACGACGTAGATGTTACGTATTAAGCTTTTTTAAACCATTTTAATGGCTTACTTGTAAGATGTTTCTGTTAGTTTTCATCTTCAAAATATAGACAAAACATCTAGTATGTTTAACTTTTATTTGGAACTATAAATCGTTTAAAGGCTGAGACAATCAGCAAAATAAGAATACAATATTGAAGAAGTTATGCAGTTGAAGGTTGTCAAAATTGCTAATTGTAGGGTTATAAATTTGTCTTTTTTTAATTCTCAGTTTGTTTTACAAGTTGTATTCTGAGCAATGGTCTTTGTATATGTTAATCCCTAGTGGAATTAATTCCGTATGTATTGATGTCTTTAAAATAATTATGAATATCAATAAATATTTAAAGATATCAGTAAATCATTTATAGTGTTAATAAATATTATATAATTATAGCCTTTGTATAGGTCAATGTGATGTTATATGGATCTTAGAGATGCATATTGACCTAGTACAAAAGCTATTATTACATAATGATTATAATAGTTTTATTTTATTGGATGAAAACCTGTCACATGATATTCAATTAAAAATCGAATTGACTCGCTTTTACTTTCATTTTCATTTCTCAGGTCTGCTTAAAAACGATATTGACTCGCCGTCTTAAATAGCCAATGAAAAACAGAATTACATGCGGTCACGCGACTTTCGGCCAATCAGAATTGAATACATATAAGTATGTTCGGGAAACGAAATATCGGAGGAAGAAAATGGCGTTGGGCTAGCAGAAGACGTTTGTTGTTCTCTATTTACATTAGAAGCATTTGCAACAAGTAGACTGCTATCTACAAATATCCGGAAGGTGATCGAAACTAAGAACATGCGATACACAGTCGGGGTATGCGTTTTAGTAGTTCTGCAAATTTCTTCTTGTCTTATCACAGGAATTTCAGACTGAGTAACGCAAGATTGGAATTTCTAATTCTCATGATTTATTGAATACACGAAAAAATCTAAACTTTGGGGGGGGGGGGGGGNGACTTGTACATGTTGCAGAATCGATTGATTTTCTTTACATGTTTCATGTACAGTACATATTACATGTTAAATGTCATGAACCTAAAATAATGTACTGATAGCTTCTTGATGCATGAATCTTTGTATGAAGAGATCGGAAAGCACACTGAAAAGTAAGTATAAATGTACAACTACCTATGACAATTTTACAAGATGTGTTATCCCGAAAGAAAATCGTTGAAAATCCTAACAATTACCAAGTAAGATGATGCATGTTATTATTATGTAATAAAACAATTATGGTCTTTTGTATCGGTCGATATAAGTTTTAATAGACCTACAAATCCTAATTTTAACCTCCGCCTCCGGCGTCGGTCAATATTAATTTTTAGGTCTATTACAACTCATATCGACCTCTACAAAAGACCATAATTGTATACAATTGTATATTAACATTTGAATTGATGCATATTAATTGAAACACTTTTACTATAACTTTAGTAATGAACACATATTCCATTTTACTATCCTAATTTTGCAATTTGTTTTATAAGTAATTAAATATGTTTCATACATTTCCTACGTTTCAAAATTTGTGATTTATGCACATTTGTTTTTGAATGCCCATCTGAAGTAGATAAAACAAGAAGATGAAGTAAACAAAGAATTTATACTTAAGTATATTTCTGACCGGCATGGCGGTTAATCAGTCATATATGTAAATGAAAGGAAATTTACATTTTTCTTTAATATGCCGAAATCAATTTCTCCTATCAAATTTTATATTTGTACTGGCTATAATACAACAATTGAAACTCTAAATGACATTTTAGGTGATAGGAAAAAGAATTACATTTTGATCTATTTTTGGTAACCGTGCAATATCACTCATGCAATCAGTCGTCACATAATATAGGAGGTCATGTGATTATGTTCTGCCCAATGGTATAGCTTGAAAAATATCTAATTAATACTATTAATAGATATCTATAAATCAGCATTTATTGATATCAATAAAAACAGCTTTACTGATTGATATTTAAAAATGATTTATTGATATTCAGATATTTACAAATTATTTATAGATATTTAGATTACTTCGATTTATATAGATATTAATGAATCATTTATTAAAGTAAAAGTCCGCATAAAAAATAGAATACTAATTTCTTTATATAATTCTGACACATATAACAATTTCGATTTTTGCATATCTGATTCATTTTTTGCAAAAAGATGTATTTTATTCACAAAATGTCTTGCCATGGAGGGTCACGTGACATTTTGTATGCTGACACCAAGTTATAACCAACGAGAACCGTAAATTAGACGTTTTTCGACAACGATCACTATTGATATAACAAAGTTCATAGCTGCATTTTTTCCAGGTCGAGGTTCAACTCATGAGTAAGATATATTTTTTGCTCATTTTGCATGACAGATATTTAACATTCTTTTAAATTTTTGTTTTTGTCAGTTTCTATATCACGCAATAATCACAGGGGCTAAACCGTATGTTTTAAACATTTTATACACAACTTGAGCTGCTGTGACAATAATCGTCAGAGGAAGGCGATACACTATTAGAGATATTTAGAATATCGTTTACCTATTTTATTTACCATAATTTCTGTGAGTTGGCCTAATTACACTTTCTTTACCTGTCGGTCTGGTCACCTGTTAACGATTGACTTTTTAATCTTGTACGTGTATTCATGATTTCGGAGAATGAAAGTGTATGGTAGGTGCCTGTGTAGATATGTCATGTTTTGACTTCTAACAAATACGAAAAACTTTCTGTTTCAACTACAGTTTAAAGAAAACTCCGATTCCTTGTCCCTTTCATCTTTTTGAATGTACGCTTTACAAATGTCTTTTTGAAAAGATACTGTACGATGTAAAATATAAATTATGCCCCCCCTCGAATTTTTGTATAACCTTTATTTATTGCAAACAAAATGCTTCTCTATTCGATCTTACGTTGCACCGATATTGAAAGATAAAGTATATGAAAATTTCATAGCAATTTTATAAGACTGCATGTATATTAGACTTTAGACAAAACAAACCGCTACTTTGTATTAACTTATGTGTTTTGGGGGTTTTTAAATTCACTTTAATTTTTGCTTTGTATTTTGGCCAGTAACAAGTGTTTTTATCTAACATAAATGAAAATATCTTCCCTATAATGTTGCAATTTGTTTTTATTTAAAAATCACCAAAATCTAGTAAATAAATTTACTGATAGTGACAACTTTTTGCATTATATCTGCATAATTTATATTAAACATTTTAAAGTAAACACAGAGTGATTTATGACCCTACTTGTCAAACAAATGGCAGCTATGACGATTTAGCCAATAAACAAAATTTACCATTTACCTGTATTCCTGAGCCCTAATTAAATACATGATCACTTATTTCCAAGGGTAATATAAAATCGTGCTACTTTTATGTTATATATTGACAAGACGACCATGATGATTTTTTTTGGGGGGGGGGTTCAACAGCAGCACGTTTGTGTGCACCATATCCTGCATCATCAAAATGATTATTGTAAAAAGAAATAACAACAAAAAAGCATTTCCCCCCAGAATATGGAAAGTTATATAACGAAATCGTCGAAAAAAAAAACGTGGAAAATAAACAACATTCCACTTTAAAGAGAGATTACGTATTAACCCGAATGATTCAATCCCTCTCCGTATCCGATTCTTTCTTTTTTATTTTTTTCTAAATCGTGTCTTCTCCGTAATTGTTAGTGATACAAATTATAATATTCTGTATCAACATTTCGTCACTTCCGATCCAAAATGGCGATACCCACAATTGTATTATGCTCAACTTTTAACTACAAATATCTTCCTTAATAAAAAAGTTACATTACTGTAATTTTGCATGAAGCATTTTAGATATGAAATAAATCGAATTAGGTGAAAAGTAAAAGATCGCAGACTTTCACTTTAATATTTATAAATCATTTCTAAATATCAAGAAATGGTGTTATTTATTGATATCTATAATCGATTTATTGTTATCTATAATTCAGTTCAAATCTTCCCAATTCGATTTATTGATATCTATTATTCAAATCTTCATAAGTCGCCTTTGTGACCCAGATCATTTTAGTATAGGTTAAGTTTAATATATGAAGAACTCAGTTATTCTCAATTTTTAGATCATAAATAACCTCAGTAACAGTGATCATAACACTGTATTTCTTCAAACGCATAAAAGATAACGATTTTGATACAATTGTGCAAATGTTCATTCAATTTTATTTTAATTTATTAAATCAGATTTCATTTTTAAAGTAATTTTTGCTTTTAAAGCAGATATAACGTTCAAATTTACAAAACGAGCGAAATGCAACGTGGAATGAACGAAAAATACTATTGAAGCGCTCATGCACAGTAGACACAAAGATCTATTACACCCAAACGAAAGAAATGAGCACATTGACTCATTGCATTGTTCCTATCGTGTGTAGTGATAGGAATGAAATACGTGCCAATATAAACTAAACTCGAGAATACTTTATTTAATTGCATAAAACCATAGTTACGAATGTTTTACACAGGTAATTTGTGTAATATTCTAGTTGTTTCAAAAATAAATTAATTCTAATGTAAATCACAGTTACATATAAATTCCCTCGAAATGACATTATAAAGAAGAATAAAAAAAAACTTTATTATTTTGGTCATCTGAAAGATTTCGTTTTAACTACAGACAAAAAATCGTACTAACGCAAAAATTCGTAAGATTTGTTTATCACGACATCTATATTCCTTAAAATGATATAATGCAGTTAATTTCCAGAAAAATGAATTGTTTAATACATTTTAAAGAATGTGTTTAATCTGAAAAAAAAAAGAAAAAACACTTTCCAATCATATTTATGCTAAAAGTCATGAAATTTGGATCTTGCAAAATATAAATTCCTTTGAAAGGTCAATATATAGAACTTAAAAAAAGACTGAATTGTTTTTGGTAATTTTTATGACTGAGTTTTAACAACTGGCTTAAAATCTTATTTTCTAAACCATATATATGATTAAATTCATGAAATTTGGATATAGCAACACATAAATCCTTCGAAAGTTTATCTTAGGTTAAAATTGTTAAAAAACTAAATTGCATTAGTCATAATTAAAGGCTGAGTTTGAACTGCAGGCTGAAAATCTTAACTTTGAAGCCTTATTTATGCCAAAAGTCATGAACTGTGGATATTGCAACATATAAACTCCCTGGAAAGTTTATCAAAGTGTAAAATTGCTAAAGCTGAATTGTTTTCGTCATTTGAAAAGTCTGAGTTTAACCCGCACACTACCAATTTACATTTGAAGCCTTATTTGTGTTAAAATTCATGGAATTGATATATCACAACATATAAAATCCTTCGAAAGGATACTATAAAGTAGAATTTTAAAAAGAACTGAATTAGTTTGGCCATTTCAAAAGCCTGAGTTTAAACCGCGACTAAAAATTTTATTTTCAAATCCAATTTATGGTAAAATTCTTGAAATTTGGATATCCGAACATATAAACTCTTCTATAGATCTAAAATGTAAAATTTTAAAAGAAAGTAAAATTGTTTTTGTCATTTTCAAAAATTAAGATAAAATTGCAAACCAAAAAAACTTACTTTTCAAATATCATTTTTGCCAAAATACATGACATTTGAATATCACGACATATAAACTCCTTTGAATTGTTAAGAAGAAGAAAAGTTTTCAAAAAAGACCAAACTGTTTTAGTCATTAATTTATTTGTATATTACAATCTATAATATAGAGTGCATTACACGAAATGACTAAGATTATCAAGGGGTTTAGATAAGTTATTATTTATTATTATTTAAAAAAATTGCAATGAATTCGTTTTTATATTCCGTTTTTTTTAATTCCTGTTATCAAGCATACAAAAAAGCTGCGCTCTAGTTTGACGCTTATTTAAATGAGCTTTCCTGTAAGTTTAATTCAAAATTTCTATCAAAAAGCAACAGCATTTGCACTCAGATTTTCGCCAGACTGGTGCCTTTTATGCATTAAAAGAAAAAGAGATAATAATCATTGTTGCAGGGGCGATTTATGAAGATTTGAAATGAATTATAGATGTTAAAACTATTTGAGTCCGCTAAAATCTTTACATAATATACAATAACTATTAGAGGTAACGATCAGTGATATATATGGACAACCGTTGTGGAATTTATTCCCTGTTTATTGATATCTATAAATGAATTATAGATATTAATAGATAATTACAGATATCAATAAATCATTTATAGATATTAATAAATATTTATAGATATCTATAAATCAATTTTTATTGATATCAATAAATACAGCGTTAGTTATTGATATTTTAAAATGATTTATTGACATTAAGAAATAACAAAATACAGATGTCATTGTGAATTTATTTTATTGATATCTACAAATGATTTATAGATATTCGAAATAGTGCACGATTTATAGATATTAATAAATTATTTATTAATATCTATAAATTAATTTAAAATATCAATAAATGGCTTTACATATTATTATCTATAAATGATTTATTGAAATCTATAATGCAGTTCAAATGTCCATAATTAGATTTATTGATATCATTAATTCAGATCACCATAAATCACCTTTCTGACCAAGATCATTTTAGTATTGTTAAGTATATTATGAAGAGTTCAGTTGACCAAGATTATTTTTTTTATATCTATAATTATAAATACCCATAAATCGCCTCCAGTAACACTGATCATTACATTGTATTTCTTTAAACGCGGCAAGGACAATGATTTTGATTAATATTTTTTTTCAAATGATAAACATTTGATATGAATTTTATTTTTAATTCACTACATTTAATGTTCTTAAATTTTTTTTGCTATTACAGCTGAAATAATGTTCATAGTTTATAGTTTACTTTATAGTATGAGACGCATACTCAGTGAAAAGAATGAAACTACGATTTGAAGGTTCATCCACAAGAGAGGAACGCGCTGCATAACTCATTTATCAATTCATGTTCGGTGATATGATTGAAATACATGTGAATATACTGATTTTATTGGTTATTATTCAAGAAATGAAAAGACAAAATAAAACTTAACTCGAAAGTACCTTATTTTACTTGAATAAATAAATAGTTGCAATATTCCAGTTGCTTAAAAAATTAATCAGTTTTAATGCAATGATATTGCATTAATATGTATGTTTAAAAGATTTTTAATTTCAACACATATAAACCCTTCTAAAAGGTTTTTTTATGTAAAATAAAAAAAATATGCTAAAAAGACATTAAATTTCAATTTCGCAACATATAACTTCCTTCCAAAGGTTATTTTAAAGTAAAATGTTCAAAGAATTGAATTGTTTTGGTAATTTTTAAAAATTAATAACTCTAAACTGGAGACTTAAAATCTACTTTTCTAATCATTTTATGTAACTTCGGTATTTTTTGTATTTCCAATCATATTTATGCTTAAAACATATTACATTTTAATTTCACAACATATAAACTATTCCGAAAGGTTTTTATATAGTAAAATTTGAAAAAAAATAAATTGTTTTGGTCATTTTTAATAATTAAGATTCAACTAAAGACTTAAAATCTACTTTTCCAATTATATTAATGCTTAAAAGACATTTAATTTTAATTTCAAAACATATTAACTTCTTCGAAAGGTTATTTTAAAGTACAATTTTCAAAAAAATGATTTGTTTTGGTTCTTTTAAATAATTGAAAAATAATTAGGTTTCAACCAGAGACTTAAAATCTACTTTTCCAATCATTTTTTTTTTATAAAAAGACATTAAATTTCAATTTTGCAACATATGAATTGCTTCGATAGGTTATAATAAAGTAAATAAAAAAAAGTTGAACGGTTTTGGTCATTTTTAATGATGAAAGTTGAAACCGAAGATTTAGAATCTATTTTGCCAAACAAATTTATGATAAAAGTTTGGACTACTCAATATATAAACTCCTTCGAAAGGTTATAATAAAGTGAAATTAGATATAAAAACTTTTAGTCATTCCTAATTATTAAGTTTAAACAAAACGAATAAAAATCTTACTTTTTAACTTATTTATGATAAAAGACAAAAAATTTGTATTTCAACACATATTGACTCCTTTTAAAGAATATTAGAAAGTAGAATTACCAAAAATCTTAATAGTTTTTGTCATTTTCAGGGATTAAGTTAACCCAACACCTACAAATCTTACTTTTCCAATCATATTTTTGCTAAAAGTCATTTGATTTTGGACTATGCAATATAAAATGAATCGTAAATCAATATTTTTTTTAATACAATATATTAGACAGAAAATAAGGGGTAAAACAAGAATGGTTGTCGCATTTCAACATGCAAGGATAAGGTTGATATATTATGTTTTCTTACATTTATTTAAGCTGATTATTAAAGTTTTTCTTTCAACCACCAAACATACAAAAAATCATTCTATTAGTTCTAAGTGTTTACGCTGTGATATTACTTTTTGTGTTATTGTTTTTATTATTTCTTTTAACAAGCGTACACAATATATCATTTTAGTTCCCTTTCTCTGCAGCAATATACCTGCATCCCCAGCATATGGAGTATATATTTCACAATTAATTCGTTACTGTAGAGCGTGCAGTACATACAGTGACTTTGTGGAAAGAGCAAAAGCACTGTCACAAAAACTGCTGAGTCAGGGATATGTTCAGCCTTTGTTACTTTCGTCCCTTCAGAAATTCTATGGCCGTCACCACGACATCATAGATAGATATGAAATGTCAGTGTCACAAATAAAAACTGACATTTTCAGCTAGATTTGCGTCTTCCCTGATTTGACATTACCGGTTTCGACTTTACCCTGAATTGACCCACTGACAGTGTGACGGGTGCTGTGCACAGAGCAGGACATGCTTACCCTTCCGGACCACCTGATGTCGCTCTCGGTTTTTAAGGGAGTTCACACTTTCAGTGCTTTAGTTTTTTGTGTTGTCTTGTTAAAGTTTAGTTTTGTCTTCGTCATTAATGTTTGTGGTACCGATTTGTCCTTGTCCATGTGTGAATACTAAAGTGATTACAAAAGCTTTTCAAAATTCAACCTTGGTACTGTTTGAGGGTTAGAGAAGTTACATGTACCATGGCTATCAATTGGCTTTGTCTCAGGGTTAGAAAATGACAATAACCAACCAATAATATAACAGATCTTTCAAAACATATGCCTCACTGACAGTGTGACGGGTGCTGTGTACAGAGCAGGACGTGCTTACCCTTCCGGGGCACCTGATGTCACTCTTGTTTATTGAGAGTTCACACTGTTAGTGCTTTAGTTTTTTGTGTTGTATATGTAACGTTCGAGTGTTTTGTAGGCATGTGGTGTCTTTGGTCTTCCGTCTTTTGGTGTTCTTGCTTTTGCCTTGTCTCTGGACTTTGATTTGTGTAATGTTGTGCTTTGTTCCTTCGGTATTCTACTGCCGTTGTTTAGTTACATATTTAAATAGTTTCTCAAATTATTCAAAGCACTATCGTTCTGTAGATACTAAAACATATATAATTTCTTAATTCTTTGTCTGTTATGTATTTAAAGTAATACAGGTTATTATCAGTGTCGCGGAGGCGATTTATGGATATTAAAATGTCGAGGTCAATTGAACTCTTTATATATGTTTCTACTTTGTGAAAACTGATCAATGTCACAGAGGCAATTTATGAATATTAGAATTGATTTATAGATATTATAAATAATCCTTGTCAGCTTAACTCTTAGTTTAATATACAATAATTAATAGAATTACTAATCAGTGTCATAGGGGCGATTTATGGAGCTTTGAATTATTGATATCAATAAATTGAATTATTGAGATTTGAATTATAGATATCAATAAATCGAATTATGGAGATTTGAAAAATGAATTATAGATATCTATAATTAGTGTCGAATTATAGATATCAATAATTGAATTATAGATATCAATAATTGAATTATAGATATCAATAATTGAATTATAGACATTAAAAAATGAATTATAGATATTAACAGAAATCTATAACTAGTGTCGAATTATAGATATCAATAACTGAATTATAGACATTAAAAATGAATTATAGATACTAATAGATATCTATAAATCATTTATTAATATCTATAATTCATTTATGGATATCTATGAATAGCGAATAAATTCTACAACAGCTTTCCATAGATTTATGGCGATTTGAATTATAGATATTAATAAATCGAATTATGGACATTTTAATTATAGATATCAAAAATTTGTGCAGAATTATAGATATTAATAATTCAATTACAGATACTAAAAAAAGATATATAGATATAAACAATTTGCACTATTTATCAATATCTATGAATGATTTATTGATATTTAGAATTGATTTAAAATATCTATAAATCATTTACCAGTAGCCAGTATTCGGTGCTGGCCCGAAAACCGATTTCATCTGAAAACTTGCAATATCAAAATTTAAGAAAATTTTGTTCAAACTAAGGAGTATCTCCCTCGTGCATACCCCTTTCCTTAGCTGATTTTTGCTTTTCTATTTTAATCTTATTGGTAATTTGTTCTCGATCAGATTTCACACACATTATGGTTTATGGATTTCCAAATGTTTTGATTTGGTCTGAACTGAAGAGACACAAGTTGTCGAAATGCGCATATGCAGAAACTAAATTCACAGTATCTTTTGTATTTTGTTATTTATTAATATCAATATTCCATTTTTAGATATCAATAAAAAGCTAATAAATTCCAAACGGCTTTTTATTTTTGAAGATGTTGTAACAAAAAGTGCAAGTTTTCAACATTCCGGTTCCTGAAATATATGACGTTTTAAACAAACATTAAAACTAAATAATCCTTAAACGTCATTTTAGTAGGCATAGTTATTTTTATTGGAATTTTCTGTATAACATGACTAGACACTAGTCATGCAGCCCCAATAATATTTAACATTTGTATCAGGACATAGTCATACACATTAATTTAATTTTCTGACACGACCTACAGATCCTATTATATTCAGCTGTACAACATCGTTTTTGTCAGAACACAGTCAAACAACCGAATTTTTCGACATTAAATATTTCTTAAAATTAATGTCTTTAAAAAAGAATTTTTTTTCATAGTATGTAAAACATACGCAAACGAGAACCAAGGAAAACAGACATAAACGGGGAAATCTGAAAAAAAAGTAAATATGGCAATGCAGAGGCAACATAAATGAAACAACGTGACGAGGGTAAACAAGAACGCAACAAAACTAAAAGAAAATCGGTGTGAATCCCATAAAAGGTATCATCACGTGCTTCTTTTATATAGGTAAATAGATTTAAAAAATAAACCGTGTAAGAATGTTGCAAATATTGCAAGTTTTGACAAGATATTCAAGAACCTCAGATTAAACATAACCAAATACAAAATACATCTCTTGCTCAAACACCAACCTCGAAACAACAATAAATAAAACAAGAAAATGTGTGTAACGGATACAATGCCCCGCCTCACAACTATTTTGAACAATGCTTTATTTAGTTGCTTGCATGGATATATTTTTATTATTATATTTGTTGAATTGTACCCTAATGGGTATTTAATTCAAAGGGTGTTTAATGATAATAGCACACATCCTTCACAGAAAAGAAATATACCTCAAACTATCCCCCTTTTTTTCTGTTATCAGTGAGGCATGAAGTTGGTGGCACGGGTAAATATTTGTTATGTTTTTTTTGTTTATTTATATCCTAATGTTTATTATAAAAAGTTTCATAATAAAAACATACATCCGTCACAGAAAAGAAACTTAAACCTGAGGTTAAATCTCGTACCATCCCCCTTTTTCAAAGATCAGTAAAGCATGAAGTTGGTAGTAAGGGTAAATTTTTACTATGATTTTTTTTAATTATACCCTGATATGTATTCATACAAAGATCCATAAAAATAGCACACACCCTTATAGCAAAAAAACTTCAACCTAAGGGTAAACCTCATACTAGCCCCATTTTTTCCAAGATCAGTGAAGCATGAAGTTAGTAGCATGGATAAATTTTTATTATGATTTTTATTTAATTATACCCTAATGTGTATTTATACAAAGTTTCATGATAATAGCATACATCCTTCACCGAAAAAATAACTTAAACCTGAGGGTTAACCTTTCTTGGGACGGACGGACGGACGGACAGACCCGAACACTATATGCCCCCTACTATAGTAGGCAGGGCATAAAAAGGAAGAAAAAAAGAAAACATACAAGCATCTACATCTTCAAATAGATGGGTGAGAACAAACTACATAAAATATAATATTTCACCAGCAATGTGAATGCCTGTAAGTTAAAGAGCATTAAAAGAACACAATAATCTAATACAATAATCTTCAAACCTTGCATTTGGACAGATTTTCTGTATTTTATACAATTCATCTTCATTGTCATAGGTCATCAGATCTACCCTATTTTGTACTGCATATTTCAGAAAAGAGTCTTGTTTACATGGATTGGCATAAATAATTCTTGATGGTTCGACGCCAAGTTCTAAGACTTGTTTGATCTCATTCTGAAATTGTATTAAAGGAATAGGCCTAGGTTAGGGGAAATAACTCTAAAAATAACTTGTAGGTTTGTGTATGTTATAAAGATTCTTATAAAAATATTGTAAGCTTCATAGTAACATGAAAGATTTTAATTTTTTCAAATCAATCCTTTGAAAACATCGACGATATAGATGATTTCAACGTGTAACTGATTTAAATAGTTATCTCCCTTGATCAAGATTTACTACTTTAATGTGATACTTTTGTTAATCGTATAATGACAGAACGTTTGAATAGTATTTTCGTGATTCTTATATCTAATCAAATTTATTTATTTTTGTGGGAATAAGGGAAATAACCAAGTAACGGAACAGAACTTTCAGGAACCGAAATCTAAAATGAAAATTTTCAATATAACTCGCTGTTTCCATCAATACAATATATAAAAACTTCAGACATTTGCATTGTATTTTTTTAGACATTATAAACAATTATATATCTTGATATATTATTATTTACTTTTTGAGAGATGAAAAGTCCTACTTAACATTATTGAAAATTGAACTGCATCAAACGTTTCTTTAATTTTGTTTTAGAAACAGTAATAGTGCATTTCATGATACCCCTATACGTTTTTTTTTTCATTTCTAAGAAGCATTACTCAACCTTAATAAAGCGTGGACTGTGTTTACAAGTAACATATCATTTTTGAAGATATTATGTGGTTTTGTGGAGAGAATCCAAAATTTAGAAAAAAAATAGGGACATAATAATATTGAGCTACGGACACTTTTAATCACATAATTTAATTTTTCATTAACCAAGTTTGAAGACTTTATATAATTTTAGTCAAAACTTAATTTTGATGTTTAAAGGGACAACGATAGATTCGATAGATTTACAATCAACCTCTCAAAATCAAACATTGGATGAATTTAGTGGTAAGCAGCTAATAAAACATGTGTGAAGACAGTCTGCAATTTTATTCACAAGTTATTTTTGGGAAACCTTAAAATTTACAAAATTCCAATGTATCAAGGGATATAACTTCAAAATTGTTCTGACCTTTGAACCCCAAATCATACTTGTCTGAATTATTTTTGTAAACAACTACAACACTAAATTTGAGGACAATTTCTTATTTTCTTTGAAAAAGAATTTGTTGGAACCCAACAACACACAAAATATCAAAGCTTCAAGTGGCATAATTTCAGACACATTTTGAGCTCTGAACCAAAAACACACCCGGTGTAAGTTTTGTAGGACACTACATACTAGTATATACCATGTTTGCAGAAACATGTTATTTCCGCCTCAAGTTATCAATCAAACGAGTCAAAGTTCATAAATTTGTATGGTTCGAGTGGCTTGAATCAAGAACTACATAATTCTCTCAACATAAAATCAAACTTGGCACGAGTGTTGTCGATATTATTTCGTCTCTACATGTAACAAGATATGAAAAGACTGCTTTAAATATTTTAACATATGAAAAACTTCTGAAATCATATTAATATAAAATGCAGACTTTTAAATTCAACCTTTTTTCAAGAAAAAAGAACGACTTTCCACGTGTATTCTAGGCTAAGCATATTTCAAAGCGTTTTTACCTATATAAGATTGATTTTAGCTGGATATTTCATATCAATATCAAAGTACAATTTTTACGAAAATGAAACAATGTTTTGAGCAAATATTTACTTTACATTTACTTACAATAACAGAAATGCATAACTACCTTACTGGCACAATCAAATGATAGTCCAATGTCAGCCAGAAGCTTCACCACAGGATGTAAAGGGTTACATTTAACTGCTGCAAAATATCAGTTTTAATTAAAATCGCAGTGTATTTAACTATATTTAGTAAAATTGTTTAACTATAAATTTCCATTTTTGATACTACATATAATACGCCTTCTTACAATGCATTGGTAATATTGGTATGCAATGTAATAGAAATCGTCTTGAAATAACAGGTCTTTATATAATCTATACACATCGATATCTAATGTTTCAGTACAACAGAATTGCAATAAATAGAGTCAGAGTCTACAGATTTTCAAAAATTGTGTCTTCGAAAACTGGAACAACATTAATGTTTCCGAAAAACGGAAATTTGATGCATAAGAAATCAAAGACTCTCAAATACAATAAATGTTTTATAAATATAAAATTATTTTCATTTATTTGTTCACATGTCTTGCTTCCAACAATGCATGAATCGAAAAGCAAACGCTTCTGTCATCTAGATACAGACGGTTGAGTGTCATCTATAGTTTACTCCCTTTTACAATTGCTTAAAATACATAGAAAATGTAGTTTGTTTCCATTTTATTTTCCAATCAGTAAACAAAATCTTTAGCTGATAATTGCACCAGTAATTTTACATTAAGATGCATAACTCAGATTCTTAAAAAAATATTTGTGATTTCATGGAAAGTAACTTAACATTTAAAGGAAGACAAGAAAATTTAGCACTCTGTGCATTGTTTAGAATCACAAATTCTGTAGAGAACTTCATATATTAGTAAAGTCGCTTTTTGTCACATAATACGCCATCATAGTCTTTTGATGGGGTCGATACATGTTTTGAGCTTAATAGTCACTTGATGAAGGTTCGAAGTCTGAAATTAACATATATGCATTTGATGAAGATTCTGTTTATAAGAAATTGTACTGCCTCCCAATATACAAAATGGACTACAGTATAGATAACCACATTTTATTGTCAGTAATCTCATTGACATGGTATAGCATGATTACATTTAGATGCTGAATGCCCAATGAACTACAATATGACTATGATGTATTGATGATACACATGGTAATTTGATGAACGTGATTTAATTGCGATGAAATGGTGCTGATCTGAACGTGTGTGTGTGTGATTGTGTGGTAAAAAGCTGAAAATATAAAGAAAGGTTCATGTAAAACCAATTAAAACTTTAAAAATCTAAAAATACGACGAGAAATACAATAATTAGGTAAAAAACAAAAAATCAGTTATGACACCTTTGGCTTTCCATACATTAAAAAGTTGATTAAAAAGGAGTATTTTACAAATCCTAAATTAACACCTAACGGAGATGTATTTTTGCAATTAGGTGTGTGTAATGCATATAAAAAGGGTGTTTGTGCATGTTTTTAACCATTTCTATGCGAAAATACATAGTAAACAACATCGCAAAATTAGGTCAAGTTAAACAAAGAAAATCTAAAAAAAAATCAATAAAGTATCGATTGTTCACACAAAATACATATAAAGGTGAATAGCTCCAATCAATTATCCATAATAAACAAAAATAAACATACACTGTGCTTTAAGTGGGCGAATATTTGAACAATTAAGTAGCATGAAATTAGCGTGACATCTATAATTAGATCGACTATGAACGTGCATGAAGGTACGGAGCGCAATGTAGAATGTAACACATGAGTCAGTACAGAAATCATTTTAATAAATATAACAATAAAAAACACACCTATGGTTTTTGGCTAAAATAACCCAAAACAACATGTATTTAATATAAAGAAATGTCAATTTGTGACAAATTAGAAATAAACAATTATAGATTATTTGGTCAATAATACTGTTTTAGAACACAAAAAATCTACTACTTTGATAAGTGGTGCAAACATTACAGACATTTACAGTTATATCCATTGTGCGTTCGTAGGGCATTATTAAAACCATCAGCAATATATATGTTTATCATTTCATCAAAACAAATAGATAATCTGTGTTCAATTCAAAGTTTTCTTGCTGTGAAGTTTTCACCCTTCGGATTTGTCAGTAAAATTGTTATTATTTCCTGAAGGCCTTACATCGAAACAGTACCACTTTTGGTAGATTTGATATTATCTTAGGGGGACTGATTTTAGTTCATAGGGCTACGTAGTAGCTTGGTGCTATAGCTATCATACAAGACGAAATCCACCAGGTTAAATAACACCCCATTGAAGACACTCTTTAAATTCACAAAATTGTTGCATTCGAATGATAAATGCAAATATTAGAATGCTTTATAACTTATATAAATATTATCTTTTAATAAATACGACATATTAAAAAATTGTGTAACTGGACATTTGGGATTATATTTCAGGCAATGCATAGTTCAACTTCATGTATTTCTTAACTGTGGATGTACATTCCGAGTTGTATTAATATTGAAAACAAATGTCACATGATTATTAGCCCGGGTAAAAAAGCGTGGTCAGTAAATATCATCATACAATAGTTATTATGAACCAATTCTGACTTTACTAGTCTTAAATTAGTGCTTAAGCAAATCACATCTGCAGAATTTCACACTTCGGTAATAAATGAGCCGGTTAACTATCTTATCTATATATGGAATAATTAATATATGGGTTTGCTCTGCTTATAATCTTTATAATTATATAACAAACAACTATAATGAATAATTTGTTCACTACTTATTTAGGTGTAAAAGAAGTTCGAACTGATATTTTGTAAATAGAAAATTTGTGAACATAAAGAATAAGCATTTTTCAACAAAATCCGGTCATGTTTTAGTGCGGGCTTTAGTACAATGTTATGTTCGCTTGTTTAACTATGCTTGTACAAGACCAAGTAATGGAACTTTATAATAAACTACGGACTTACTGGTTTTCTATATTAAGTTTTAAAAACTTAGTGCTGATTTACGTGACAACGACAGAAAACTCCTATTTACAGAATTGTAAAAATTTTACAGAAAGTTGTGTACAGTGTTTAATGATACCGATTTTTAAAGTGGTTCTGAAGATATTAAACTTTCATAAATCAACATCCTTTATTTCCAAAGGAAATTAGTAAAAGCTTTCATTGAAGTTGTCTGCAAAGTTGCACTGATTTTAAAGTTAAATGATATAGCTTCGGATCGATTTGATACTTTTTGAAAATTCGATTTGAAAACAACTTAGCAAGTTAACATCTAGCATATTATTACAGCTGCTTATTATTTGATACAATTTTATTTTTTTAAACTTTATCTCTTTCCACGTTACTTTGCATGTTTATTCAAACTTTTCTCAGAAGTCCTTGTCGATACTTAAATGATCAGTCTAACTACTAGCATATTGTTAAGATTTTTTTTTGTTAATATATATATTGAAGTCTTGTTCTTCGGTGAATTTCACAAACAGCTCTTCAATGAATTTCGTACACACTGCAACGAAAAAAAATTGTTTATAGGAGATATTCGTGTGCTTACGTTTATGTTTATCTTGCTACTACCTGAGTACTTTGGTTGTCTATGACAATGCGATAATATTATATTTCAATCGTTGACAACTGCAACTGTAGACAACTCAATCATTTAATACGCAAATTTATTAGACATTATTTTAATTAGCTAATGTTGTGAAAAATTTAACCTACTCGGAAGTAGTTCTATAAAATAAATCTAGAGAATTTCTTTTTTATTTTAGTACATGTACCATTAAGACTGTAATCTGTTTTATTGTTCACAGTGACAAAAAAAATGTTTTATTTTTAGTAGCACCCAGTCCAACAGCGTTTTAAGTGTGATCATGTGACATCTTTTGACAAATGAAATATCTTAAATGATACCAAATTAAAGTATTAAACATTTTCAATAAAGATGCTTACCATAAAAAGGTTCAATATTTGGAAAATATTGCTGCCAAATCTTATGCCTCCTGATGATCTCGCCTAGGTCACATACAAAAAATGCATCCCGCTGTTAAAATACAAATACAATTTTCAACAAAAAATTCCAACATTACAATACAACTAGAAAATCAAATGACGGGATTGATAAAACAGTCATCGGAAATTTTTTTGGTGGAACATAAAAGCATTCGAACCTCCAACTTCAATCAACGGACTTAGCAGTCAAGAACCCAGATCTTCAAATGCATAAAAATTATCTTCTAACACAAATCAATTATGATGCTGGCAACTAGTTTACCATGACTATCAACCATCGATTATGTTAGATAGCTAAATACCGAATTTACTGTATATTAAGTTTCTAAGACGGTAATTTCGTGAACGTGTGTCTCTATAGTACCAATCATATTAAAAAATCTGTCAAATTATCATTAATTATTTTTACGTGAATAACCGATAGAAAAAATATTGGACATTTTGTTTTTCGACACAGACTTTATTACGATGAAGCAAATTGAGCATGCCCGAAGAGGCAAAATGGTGTCCTGAGTATATCCGAACCCAAAATAAAATGTCCTATCTTCCAGTTGGCATTTTATTTTACCAACATTTTTAAAAAAAGCTATTACATCATGTTTTGACACAAAAAATCATTAATCAATTTAAATACCAAAACGTTATGTTAATCATTATATAATACCTCTTCAGTGTTGGTTCTTTTGATATACTTGCTCCCTTTTTGTTACTGCAGCATTCATTATTTCAACTGTTGTGCCATTTCCATAGTTTATTTCCATGTCTCTACTTTAAGTTTAAATATTCAACATTGATCTGCAGAGAAAATCAGTTTGTCAGCTTAATGCTACTTATTCTTTTGTTTTTATATAATAAATGACAGCAATGGAACGGAAGTACAAAAGTAAAAATAAAACATTTCAAACGGGAGTCGTCGCAAAATCAGCGAGGATATACAACACAAGTAAACGCCAATAGAAATAGAAAGGAGAAGAAAAGAAACTTCAAACCTTATCGAACAAGACACCCAGTGAAAAATCCATTAAAATGTTATTAAGGTTTAAGTTTTGAAGTAGATAGATTACAAGAATTAAAAAAAAGGTGAGATCGTTGTTAAATCGCATTGAAATTGATACGTTTGTATGGATTGTCATGTGCAAATCTATGCTGTCCTTAGAAAAATAGTTTTGTCTTACTCTGTTCCACAATGTTGTCATAAAAAAAGGGTCCAATTTAAGTCCAAACATTTGGAAAAGGAAATCATGGTCGAAGGACCTGATTTCACTTCAATATCTGGAAAGCTTTGGCAAAACAGTCCTCAAAATTAGTTCTACATATATCAGATTGCCTAACTATGTTACCTGTGTGAAGAGATCTAAATACGAGGCTTTCTAAATAGATGTATAGTTCACACGGTGTTATTTGTATCATTGCTTACCTTTCCGGAACACCCGATGTCACCCCCGGTTTCCATGGGAGTTCACACTATGAGTGCCTTAGTTCTTAATGTTATCTTTTTATTTCCATGCATTGTAGCTGTCTCACGTCCTTGTTTTGTCTTTGTTTTTATCTGTGGCGTTTTTGCCATGTCTTTGGACTTCGATTATTATAGTCATCACTTCCTTGCAACTTGTATCGCCGTGTAAATGGGCCTTACTTAATGTACACTTTAAGTTTTTTTTCCAATTTGATTTATTGGTATTTCCGATCTATTTAAACAATCAGTATTATACAAGTACACAATTCTCACAAACGAACAACAACAACAACAAATAGTTTATTAATTTAAAACATATACATAAAATGGTTAAAAGTACACAGTGACTTAGTGCACATATAAAAAAAAACACCTTGAAATAATGTAAGAACCACTCTATACATAGTTTTGAGAGACTATAAAAAGTATTTACACTTAAAAAAAACTGTTCTTAGGGTAAAAAAAACTATAAAAAAACTAGAAATATGAAGTTAATTTCTTATATATATTATTTTATTCCCATTATTATTTATTATTAAAAAGGAATACTACTTCCATTTAACCTTTAAAACCTTCACTACACTATGACTATATTTAACTTTAACTTTATAACTATATTCAATCGATACTGTATGATTAACTAAAATCACTTTATCGTTTATATAGAAAACTTCTACGTCTAATTAAAATATCATAGCAGGTTTTGGCAATTTTATATACCAAATTATCACTTCTAAAAAAAAAAAAACAACACACAAAATTTTCATCAACTAAAATTATTAAAGTCTGGACATACATTGCAAGCATCCAAAAATAGAATCTCTCTTAAATCATCATATAATGTACACTTCATGATAACATGTTTCTCATCCTCAATATCATTATTTTCACACATAATACAGATTCTATCTGATACATCTATTCTCTCATCTCTACCCATCTCTATCCTGATTGGTGCAACACCACATCTAAATTTCCATAATGCACAACGATACTTTTTAGGTAAAAACATTTCAACATATTTCTCAACACCAAATTCTGTTTTAAACCTCTTATATGTACGTAGCTTTTTACTATCATTTAAAGCATTAACTTCACTACACCATTCATTTTTATAACTTTCAAAATTACAAAATTCCAATATTTTAATATCTGACTTGCATAAAATATGATCTGTATAACGGTAAAAATCCAAACCGATAATGCCAGTTTTTTACTCTACTACTTGCACATCTATTAGCCCATAAAGTACTTTTTTATTAAGCTGCATATTATCCATATTTGTACACCTTTGCCAGTTTCCTAACACACATGACTAATGCCTTATGATTGAAGGCTTCCATCCCATATCTCCAATGACAGATAAATTAGGGGATATTTATCCAATCCTAAATAAAATCTCACTGCATTAATACAAGAATACTCTCTGGTGCCCCAAATGGGTGCACCATAACTAATAATAGACCACACTAAACTACGATATAAAGCTGTATATGTATTATAAATGAAACCTCCATTTAGCTTACACTTTGCTATTAATAATCTCAAAGGTCTACTAGCTGACATAGCAACAGCTTTAGCCATAACATTGTAATCTAGATTTATCATAATTTACCTCTTAATCATTTGTACTACACCAATCATTTAAAACATCCAAAAGTGCTTGTAAATCTGATTCACTTTCTGCTAATAAGACAACATCATCAGCGGGTAATAAGATACACAATTTTTCATCACCAATTTCTATTCCAATTCTAAGCTATTTTAGATCATCAACTAAATCATTGATAAATAAGTTAAACAATAAGGGAGATAACTGCATCCCTGCTTAAGACCTGTATTAACTTCAAACCAGTCTTTGTGAAAATCATATAATTTCACACAACATTATACTGAAATATATATAAAGAAAATTGATTTTAACATTTAACTTCTTAAACCTAAGCAATCCAGCTTTTTAAACAAAATATTTCTATTTACATTATCATATGTTTTCTTATAATCAATAAAGGCTGCAAAGGTACTTATCATTTTAAGCTTACGAGTTTCAATTATCGATGTTAATGTAAATAAGTGACCAACAGTGCTTCTATTTTTACGAAAACAATTTTGTTCTTTTTTTCATCTACCCAGTCACTGAGACGATCGTTTATAACACCACAATAAACTTTATATGCAGACGGTAGAAGAGTTATACCTCTATATGATAGCGGATTGGTAGGGTCTGAAATTGAACATTTTTTAATGGTGTTATAATTCCTTTTGTCAACAAAGAATTATAGTATAACTAATCGACCGTGATGAATATCAATAATATTAATGTCACGAGTGCCGAACAACGCAGGATTAAACGAGTTTTGGAACTTGTTCCAAAACTAGTTTAATCCTTTGCGTTGTTCGACACGAGTGACATTATTATTGATATTCATCACGGTTGATTAGTTATACTTATTATTATATAGATTTTCAAATCTTTAGACTGATTTTTGATGCAATGTTATGGGGATTATCTTTGTAATATCAATGCGCCATGTATAATTATGTGACGTCATTTCCTAGAGTGAAAATAAATTGTTTATTTCACTGAGTGAAAATATGAGATTTATTTCATTGAGAAAACTCAATAAATCAACGCTATCTATATAATAAGGAATGATATCTGATTCAAAACACATATTACATATTTTGTGCAAAATAGAAATAACAGCATTATTTTTAAACGATGCAAGCAAGACAAATATAGTGTATAACAGGTGAATGCAGTAATAACAAAGATAACCTAGGTAATTCCATAGAATATGAAAACTAATAGTAGAAAAGGGGGTCAAGTGGAAGACAATTCCCTAAATAAAAACGAGAAGTAAGAAAAGAATATTCTTGTGTATGTAACTAGTATCGAACTTCTATTTTGAGCATAAATAATGAAACATATTAAGTTTTGCATATATATCAACTAGAATGAAGAACCTGTTTATTTCTCAATTTAGCCTTTAAACATGTTAAACTGATTAAAGGTTACCTTTAAATGTTTGATTGGCGAAAAAACAATTTATCTGAAGCGCTACAAATACATTTAATATGAATACCTTTAGCTCAACAATGTTCATTTATTAGTGTTTCCCTCTCAATGTATTGATGTAAAAGTATTTTGGTACATTAATAGAACTTTAAACGCTTTTCATTACGTTTTAGAATGTATCCTGCATACTGAAGCAAGAAATGAAATGATTTTCTTCTGTAAATGGCTGTTTCCCGTGTAAGACAGCCCATAGAAGACAGGGTCGCGTGAAGCTGTCTTACACAGGTAAACGTCCAATCAAACGTTCCGATTTTGTCGACGTCATAATTGTTACCAATTGAAAGTAAACTCCGTGAATTATTTGACGTCACAGTTGAAAAATCTACAAGGAACGACAAGTTTTACTTTCCTTCGGATTGTGCGTTGTATTTTACGGAAGAAATAGCTTCTTACACTCGACTAAAATTAAAGATCGGGATATCTTCCACCTGTGTGAGAAATTCTTCGTCTTTTCCCTCGTTACACTCGGGAAAAGACAGAATTTCTCACACTCATGGAAGATATCCCTTATCTTTTATATGGTCTCGTATAAAAAACTATTAGTCTCCCTTAATTTCTAAAATGAGCTTAGAGTTGAAACAAAAACTTCTTGGCGAACCCTTCATGGCCAGCTATTGTGGTCAGTGGAGGTAAGCGTGTTACAACAGATTATGCAGTTTTATAACTGCATTATTCATATTTTGTAGTTAATATCTATCTGTAATAGGAGTTATTTAGTCTGTCACACCGTAATTTCAAATCAAATCGGAAGTAATTTAGACTGAAATTAAACTGAAATATTATGCATTCAACTGAAAGAAAAGGGTTTCAAGATTACGTGGGTAACAACATACAACGGTTTTCGAGAAAATTCAAAATATTTGTACCATTATCGTGTTTTCTTTGTATTGTTTTATCGAGTAATAGTGTAGTTCGTTACGTCACCAAAGTCACGTGATTACCATCAAAGCTGACCAAGATTAAATGACCAAACAAATAAAATTTCAGCGATACATAAAGCATAATAAACAGTTTTTGTTTTTGTGTTTATCATAAACAATGTACCGATACACCATTGATAATGTTTAGGATTGTGTTAAATCTTAATTGTTTATTTTTTGTTATTACAGATGAATTATTATTTGTTTCATTGCACTTTTATAAACTATATGTATCCGTACTAGTATATATCCACTAGTTAATTCCCGAAATGCTGATTGGTCAAATGACGTCACGTGCTGACTACATAAATTCGATATAGGTATCAAACCACCAATTCAACCAATCAGAGTTGGAACGTATGAGAAAATAGACCGTTTGAATCTAAAGATAGACTTCGTATTCTTGCACCTTTAAAAATATTCGAGGGAATTTGATGAATGACTCACCGATTTAAACATTGACAATTAGGTTTATTTCAATACCAAGGTCAACTGAGCAGGTGTAATTTTAGACCACTTAAAGGAGGGGAATTCCCAATGACTATTTTTGCGCAATGTTGTGACGTCGTGGTACGTATTTATGGGTGGCTTTCCCCGCCACAGCGGGAATCTCTTAGAAGGCTTTAAAGGTATGATGAAAATTTGATATAATGTAGAGCAGGTATGCACCTTTCATGACAGGTATAGTCTTGGGAAGGTTAAACTTAAGATGAATTGTCCAGGGAGGTTTGAAAATTCCAAATTTTAGTTGAAAATGTTAAAGAAATGAATTGGTGATTTCACACCTAGAGGGTGACCGTGGAAAATATACAGTCAGCGGCAGTAATTACTCGACGTCAATATGTAAACACCAGAACTTCATTAATTATAGGAAGGAACTGTACATCAAGCTCTTTTTAACAGTACAATAATCATGAAAATACGAGAAGATATGAATTCTAGATAATTTTCAGACACATCGGTCTTTTGATATGAAATGTGCGAAGAAATGTCTAGCTACGTACTGTATTATGCCCACGGACTGTAGGAAGTTGTCATATTCCTAACAAATCTTGCTCAATATAAGTGAAGTAAGTAAGTAAGTAAGTAAATTTTATTTATAGTCGGAATCATTACAAACATGAGCTCTTAACCCGACTTGATATTTTATAAAACAATGAGTCATGCATATAAATATTACATAGACAAACATACACCACATAACACATTCCTGTCAAAGCACGCAAAAAAAAAAAACAAACATCTAAAGCAAAGCAGCACTAAGTATATAAAGCACTATTGATAAAAAAAAAACATAGGCATATAGCAAAAGCAACATAAAAATTAAAAGCTAGAAATAAACTGCATAGTAATTAAAAAGTAAAAGCAAAAGGGAAGCAGTTATGGGGCAGCAAGGCTTCAGTTATTGTCTACAAGAACTACATGAACATTTTTCTGAAAAACACCAAAAAGAAATAAATTTTTTTAAGGTTCCAAATGATGATAACATCCTAGCCTCGTTTGGTAATGAGTTCCATTGTCTTGTGGTATCATATTTTGACTGCACAGTGGTATGAAGGTCAGACTCCACTAAATATTTTCCATAGGCGGCCATTATAACGTTTTGTGAATTTTCATAATTACCTGAAATTCACTTTATGCGGCGATATGATTTTCTCGAAGTGGCACGTCTGCCAAGTAACTTATCCAAACGATGACCCAACTTTAAAGTCTAATAAGAAATTTCTATCGCCTCATTTAACTGGGGTATGCAAATGACCAATTTTCTCTTTCATATCCTTGGGCATACGTGTCTTCAGTATTTTTCCCATGCAATGAGGCTGGCTGATTCAAAATGCTTGTCAATCCGGAAGTGTTTCATGATCACAAGAGCGTTTAAGAACTCGGATATTGTCAATATTGACAGTTATTTCCAAAGCGAAAGTAGCATGGCTTTGTTTATATAAGTACTATTTATGACTATGCCAGCAGCTGATTGGTCATTTAGTAGAGTCGAACCTGAAAGGATAGCTTTAATAATCTATTATGGAGGTTGTTCATACTTTTTCTCTGTTTTGAGATCATTATATAGTTTACATATGAAAAATAAAAATTAGGGGTCACCATTAATGTTGAAATAATAAGAGAGATAAATTGCAAAATGTTAATTTCTTTATAGTGATATCAATATGATAATAATGATATTTATTCAGGCAAGCGCATACAGTCATATCATGTACGCATAAAACAATATATAAAACAATGTTAAGCAATTAATAGTTTCAAAAGTATTTATATTGTAATATTGAACACAAAGGATAACCATTAAGGTAAAAAAAGACTTATTTCCAATGGGGTCCTTGTTAATAAATACAAAAAATACCTAAAATTACAAAAAAACAGGATAACAGCAAACACCTACAATGTCCAAGAACTACAATCACATGCCACAATTCATACGCAAACTGCACCAGAAAAACAATCATGAAAACAAGAGACAAACATAAATAACGATAGGAACTCGGGATAGCCGGACTTGGTACCGGCACTAGCAAAAGCCAGTGGTAGGGTTAAACCGGTTTGTGGGTACCAAAACCTCCCCTTTCTCTATAGTATCATAAACATGCTAATAAAACCCAACACAGGTAGACTACTAACTCAATGACCACTATCTTGAAACAGACAAAGCATATGACAAAACGTAATTTTGAAAGAAGGGTCAAAGAATGCTCGCCGTTAAACTGCCGGCTAGCTCAAGGAACCTAGATGCTGGTAAAACACTGTCGCACTACGGAAGAAAAATCAAACTCAAAACTCCCCGAAGGGTTTAGTAAAGAGTCTTCATGTATTTCAGTAGACATCGGCAGTATCAGTGAGAGGCCAGTATATATGTAAAATCTTCAGGTCACTGGAATCCAAAGCCAATTTAACGGATTTGTTCAGAATATCTCGTTGATATCCACTATTACGTAAAGAATGTAAGTTAGGTCCCAGTTTTTCTGGATTATTTATCAGTTTTTGATATTTTTTAACAACATTTCCATAAAATCGAGGATGAGAAATGCCATTTGTAATTAGTTGTTTGCGAGTCAAATCATATCTAGATATCAAATGTTCATACCTCCTGTAAAACTTCTTAAAAGTATTTAATAACTTATGAAATCTGTAACCTTGTTGTAAAAGTTTGGATGTGAGAGTAAGGTTACGCTCATTAAAATCATCAAGGGTAGAACAAATGCGAGCGAATCGTACAAGTTGAGATATATACACCCCGTAGGATGGAGCTAGGGGAACGTCGCCGTCAAGAAAGAGGAAGTTAGTAATAGTAAAATCAAAATCATCCCTTTTATCATAAACTTTAGTTTTTATTTTACCAGAGTCAATGATGATACTCAGATCCAGAAAAAGGCAGTATTTAGAATCATGGTTTGCCTTATTAAGTTTCAGTTGTTGTGGGCAAATGGTGTCAACATAAGCTAAACACTGGGGATTGTCAATAATAAGGATATCGTCAATATACCTTCTATCATCATTGAAAATAGAAATAAGTTTATCACTATTTGGTATGGTTCCATTTTATAGTTTTTTCATGAAATCCCGTTCGTAACAGAACAGAAAGAGATCTGCAATAAGAGGTGCACAATTAGTACCCATGGAGATTCCAATGACCTGATGATAAACAATGGTGCCGATACGAACATAAATGTTGTCTAGCAAGAGATTCAATGCCTTAATCATATCATCAAATGTCCAGGAGCAATAATTGTTGTAACAGATATGGAGAAGAATCCATGCTTCTTGTTGCAGCAAATAAACTGAAGACCCGAAAATTAAAAAGACCATTTAATAAGTTCACCCAATTTGGATTAAATCAAATTATGTGGAAGGGTTGTATAAAGTGTAGAAAAATCATAACTGTCAATAGATGAAACTGGTCTATCTATAGATTGTAATTCATCTAAAACTTCAATAGAATTTTTTACACTCCAAAAGTAATTTACACCAGAGTTTTGATATGTTTTTTCACAATAGTTTTTGACTAACTCCTTTATACAAGTGAGTTCACTGGTTAAATTTATGGACAAATTTGTTGTAGAACAATTACTTGAAGCCGAAATGAAACGATGTTTGTAGGGATTTTTGTGAAGTTTAGGAATCCAGTACATAGTAGGTAGGGGTTATCTTTAGGTGAAACTTTGAATGTTTCTGTATCCTTGTGATGTTGTTTGGTGAGCGTTTTCTCGTCATAATTTGTACGTTTAAAAGTGCTAAACTTTGCCAATTCGTTTTTTTGGACATCAATATAGTATTTTTTTCAGATGATGGCAACGTTATTTGAAGCTTTGTCGACAGGTGCAAACACATATTTCTCACCAAGTTCTTCCAGTTTCGACTTAATTCTGTTAACAGACAGCTTAGGTGGTGACTCATTATAATTTTCTTTATAGAAATTAATTCTATTCGTGACTTTACTAATGATTTTATCTTTAAACGTATTAAGAACATGTTTGTCTGCACTTTCTTGTTTGCACCATTTTATACAATAGTTGGTTACCGAGTCTTTAATAATGTCGAAACAAGCTTGCCAGTTTATTTTCGAAGGTGGGCGATATTTAGGCATTTTTCTAAAGAATCGTCTAACTTCTTTGTCTACAATAATGCTCAAGTCCCCCGTTAATATATGCCCACAAGGGTCATAGCGATAAGGCGAAGTGGAACAGTCACAGCTGCTAGGGTAGTTCTTCTCGAAATTAGCATCACAGGTAATAGAAGAGTAATTGAAAAAAATACTCATAGTAGGTTTTTTGTAAGTAAAGGAGATGACAGGCATGTCCTGATTATCAAGATAAACTGGAACAAGTTTTTGAACATCCGGGTGCCGAAAAATGCCTGCAATATCAATCAAATCGATACCCTTATTAATATATTTAATTTTCAAAAACTGTTTTTCGTGTTCATTCGGTTTGTCGATTCTAGGATAAAAGCAAAAAGCGTCGATAATTTTTGAACATTCATAGAGGGGACTATTAACAGACATTGTTTCACATTCTATAGAGATTTTATAAAGATGTGTGACAGGTATAGAACAAAGTTTAGTAAACAAACCATCCGCCCATTGTTTTTGAAAACAGTATATAGATCTTTAACATTGATGAGGTTCGTACATTTGCTTTTTATATTATAATTAACTCTTCGGCCATGTGACCTACGATGTCCTAACTTCGGAGAAGAAATACCCATGATGTCAATTGAAGCATGCTGAGAAATGTTACCCTGACCCATGATGTTGTCATTTAACCCTAATAGGTAATGGCTAAAAGTCTACTCATATGTCCTATAAGCAAATACAAATAAACCTAAATGAACAGGTATAAAACAAAATTTCAACACAGACGAACACTTTCAGCTCTTATAGAGCTTTGATTTAATCTCTTTTTATTGTGTCTTTTTATTTCTGTTTTTGTTTGTTTGTTTTTTTGTTGATCTTTTTATTATGCTTGTTTTTTGGTGTTTTTTGTTTTATTTCTTTATCCTTTTGTTTTTTGTTGATTTGTAATTTTCTCATAATGGTTTTTTTCTAAAGTTGTATCTATAGATTAAGAGACTAGCATATGGATAAAACTTTAACTGGACCATTTCACATGCAAAAGATTAAGGGAAGTGTTATAATATAACTATTTAAACTTCCCTTTATTAAAATACGAATAAAATACGCAGTAAAATATACTGAAATGCAGCCTGTTATAATAAAGTGATTGCTCATTCACTGTATCATTATAAATGTTAGACTATACCATAGTCGTTTTTAATAAAAAAAAATGCAATATTGGGACAAATGACTAAATACCGAAGTTACTGTGAATTTAAATTCTGCATATGCGCATTTCGGCAACTTATGTCTCCTCAGTGCAGATAAAATCTAAACGTTTGGAAGACCATAGACTCAAAGATGTTCCAAAACTGATAGCGATCAAGTAACCAATATGGTCTAAATTTCAGGCCAAAATCAGCTAAGGACAGAGCTTTGCATGAGGGAGATACTCCTTAGTTTTCAACAAAATTTACAAAAATTTAGATATGGTAAGGTTCCAAATAGAATCGGGTTTCGGGTCAGTACCGAAGTACTGACTACTGGGCTGGTGAATACCCTCGGGGACTAACAGTCCACCAGCAGTGGCATCGACCCGATGGTAAATTATTGATGTGTACCATCAAAAACCTACAGTAGAGTGAACTAGAAAAAACAAAATGCTTTTTAAATAAAACATCAGAATACAATATCAAGATACGTTCCAATGACTGCTGGTTGAAAATATGATTTTAAACTGCAAAATACAAACATAATTCGATTAGTTTTCCATAAGAGAAGTAACATGAATTCAGAAATGATGCTGAAAAAAAATACCCACAATAATTATTCAAGGTTAATAAGAAAGTACGTAATACTTTACATCAGATCATAAAATTTGTGTACACAGTATGACTACATATGATTATAAACCTGAAATAGCAAATAATATCCAATGACCATGTACAATCTGTAACTTTACTTTTTACATTTTTTATGGATGAATGTGAAAGAAAATGCCATTTTATAACCTGACATTCGATTATTTCCCGATTCGTTGTTGGGACAATACACAATGGCTCTTGTATAGCTCTGGTCTAAAAATGAGCAAAGAACCATTCTTTTCACTTCATTTTTTCCTTTCACTGGTATACTACAAAAATAAGATCCGATATTAAACACAATAATTGTTCAATCATCACATTAATTTCCATAATTCCATAAACATATAAATGCTAAAATAACAAGTGATAATGTGTTTGCAAGCAAACACAGAAGTCGCTCTTTGATGTTCTCTGATAGAACAATGTGTCCTCGATTTAAGAACTAATCATGACTCTGTCTGTCAGTGATATCAGTATTTTTTTTATTAATCTGTACACAATTTTGTGGTTGCATCAGAAAAATCATTTCTATTTATATATTATGAAGTAAGGCATTTCCTCTATTGTATGTAATTTTATCAAAATTTTAAATTACATTGAAATACATATCAGTTCCGTTGAATTTTGACCATCCATTTTTGGGTGAGAAAACTATTACGTCAATTGTTCAAAAATAATTTCTAGGTCTTTCCCGGAAGTTGCATCATAATATTCTCATCATTGACCAACAGTTTAAGCTTAATATTACATTTATTGATTCTTTTATGTGAAATAAAGTTTTTCGGCCATGACCTTTAACTTTGACCTTGACCTCTTTTTGAAGGTCACACCTTCCTTAACATTTTTTGTATTGAATGTCTTGTTGTATCTTCAATGGCATTTGAGCTATAAGCACAAAACCTGAAATCAGACATAAAAAATCGGGTTTTGGTCCATAGGCCAAAAACGGTTGGTCCAATAATTTTGGACCCAATGTAATAAATGTAGATCTTAACAAGATACACAGTTTTGCTTTTACATGTTATCAGCTATCTATTATAGTTAATGAGATAATCCAATGACAACATCAAGGGTCAAATAATCGAATGTCAAAATAATAAGATACACAGTTTTGCTTTTACATGTTATCAGCTATCTGTTATAGTTAATGAGATAATCCAATGACAACATCAAGGGTCAAAGTTCAAAGTGACCAATGACCTTTGACCTTGGCATTTTTAAATGTACACATATCACATAAGATGAATTGAAAAGGTTTCAGGTTTCTATCTCTTACCGTTTTCGAGAAAAACCTACTTAAAAGATATGATGAAATTTTCAAGGGGCATAACTCCTGAACTGTTGACCATAGGGTTTCGGTTTAAATGTAACAAATATCGGTCATGACCTAACTAACATTTTTGTTATTGCATTGTATTACCTATCTACTACAGTTTCCGAGTTACTCCAATAATAAGATTTGGGGTCAAAGTTCAAAGTGACAACTGATGGTGGGCATTTTGAAAATTTCAACACCCAAGTGCACATCTTTGGGTGGTGATCTATCTAACTGAGAAGTTTGATTATAATTTGGCAAGTGATCTCTGAAAATTTGGTTGGACAAGATGATTTTTGAGGCGGAATAATAATAATAACGAGTGATAATATGTTTACATGCAAACACAAGTCACCCAAACAAGATTCCATATCCAATTGCTTTTTGAAAAAATGCTGTGTTGTATGTTTATCACCAATGATTGTAATAACAGAAATATTAGTTTTTATTCCTTATGTAAGATTTAGTGTAATAAACTCATTATCTTTACATCTATCAGTGTTAGTAGTACTTTGATTCACAGGTTAACACTTCGTAAGTACTATATGTACTGGATTGCATCAGAAAGGAAGTTGCGTTATAGTGGTTTCATTATTGATTCATTGATGAAACCAACATTCAAAGCTTAATATGTACATTTATTGATACTTTAACATGAAATAAAGCTTTAGGGCTGTAACCTTGACCTTTGACCTTGACCTCATTTGGAAGGTCCAGACTTCCTGAACATTTTGTATGTTGAATGTCTTTTAGTATCTCCAATGGTATATGAGCTATAAGCAAAAAACACAAAATTCGGACATCAAAATCGGTTTTCGGCCCATAAACTGAAAACGGTTGGTCCGATAATTTTGGACCCTATGTAACAAATGTAGATTCTAACAAGATACACATTTTTGCCATTACATGTTATCAGCTATCTATTACGGTTTATGAGTTATTACAAAAACGAGGTCTGGGGTCAAAGTTCAAAGTGACCAATGACCTTTGACCTTGGTATTTTTAAATGTAACAGATATCACCTAAATTGAATGTAAAAGGTTTCAGGTTTCTATCGCTTACCGTTTTCGAGAAAAAACATGCTAAAAGAGGTGACGAAACTTTAAAGGGGCATAACTCTTGAACGGTGCATCATAGAATTTCGGTCCAAATGTAACAAAGGTCCGTCATGACCTAATAAACATTTTTGCCATACAATTAATCAGCTATCATGATATTCCAATCTCAAGATTTGAGGTCAAAGTTCAAAGTGACCAATGACCGTGGTCATTTTGGAAATTTAAAGACCTTCTTGCACATCTTGGGGTGGTTGTCCACATTGGTGCCATGTTTCATTAAGTTTGGAAAACCCATCTCTGAGATAATGTTTGGACAAAGTTTGAAAAATCCATTGAGGAATAATAATAATAACTAGTATTAATTGTGTTTGGATGCAAACAAAAGAAGTCTCCCAAACGAACTCCCATATCAGAATTCAAAGGCTTTAGATGAGATCCACAGATTTTAAACATCCTTCCTGTTAAATTTCATTCAATTATGAGCACTTGGGATTTTCCGCCTTTTTATCGTTTCCATGGCAACGGTCAACATTTTGAAGTTTTGGGGACCCAATTCTACACTTGCTGGGTAACCTTCCTGTAAAATTTCATCCAATTCTAAGCACTTTCATTTTCCCACCCTTTTTAACGTTTCCCTTTCCCTTTCTTAGCAGCAATATACCTACCTCTCCAGCCTATGGAGTGTACATTTCACAGTTGATTCGTTACTGTCGAGCTTGTAGTTTGTACAGTGATTTTTTTAACAGAGCAAAAACACTGTCCCAAAAGCTGCTTAGTCAGGGATTTGTTCAACCTTTGTTAATTTCATCCCTCAAGAAATTCTATGGCCGTCACCATAGCATCATTGAAAGATATGACGTGTCAGTATCCCAAATGAAAGTGGACATTTTCAGCTAGATTCACGTCTTCCCGGATTTGACTACCGACTTTGACATTTTCCCGGATTGAATCACTCACAGTGTGACGGGTGCTGTTAACAGAGCAGGACATGCTTACCCTTCCGGAGCACCTGCTGTCACTCTCAGTTTCACTGGAGTTCACACTGTGAGTGCCTTTGTTCTGAATGTTGTGGTTTCTGGTTCTGTGCTTTGTGTCTGTCTGGCGTCATTGTTTTTGTGTCTAACGTCATTGTTTTCTGTGTTCTCGTTTTTGCCCTGTCTTTGGACTTCGATTTTTGTGAATATCACCCCTTTGTTCCTTCGGTATTCTACTGCCGTTGTTCCATGGCAATGGTCGCCATTTTGAAATCTTTGACACCGGTACCAAATTCTCCACTTGTTAGGCAACCTTCCTGTAGAATTTCATCCAATTCTGAGCCCTTTCATTTTTTTCGCCTTTTTTACCATTTCCATGGCATCAGTCGCCATCTTGAAGTCTTGAAGACCAGAAGTCAATTCTACACATATAAGGCAACCTTCTTATAAAATTTCAAATAATTCTGAGCACTTTGATTTTCCCGCCTTTTTTACCATTGTCATGCCACCAGCCACCATTTTGAGGTCTTGGACACCAGAAGTCAATTCTACACATGCAAGGCAACCTCCCTGTAAAATTTCATCCAAATCTGAGCACTTTTATTTTCTCGCCTTTTTTTACCCATTTCCATGGCACCGGTAGTCATTTTGAAGTCTTGGAGACCAGAAGTCAATTCTACACATGTAAGGCAACCTACCTTTAAAATTCATCCGATTCTGAGCACTTTGATTTTCCCGCCTTTTTTACCATTTCCATGGCACCGGTAGTCATTTTGAAGTCTTGGAGACCAGAAGTCAATCCCTCACATGTAAGGAAACCTACCTGTAAAATTTCATCCAATTCTGAGCACTTTGATTTTCCCGCCTTTTTTACCATTTCCATGGCACCGGTCGCCATTTTGAAGTCTTTGAGACCAGAAGTCAATTCTACACATGTAAGGCAACCTACCTATAAAATTTCATCAAATTCTGAGCACTTTGATTTTCCCGCCTTTTTTACCATTTCCATGGCACCGGTAGTCATTTTGGAAATTCCCAGACTGGAATGCACATCTTGGGATGCGGTTCTATCATCATGTGAAGTTTGGTTAAGATAGGATCAATGGTGTCCGAGAAAACTGATGGACAAAGTTGAGACGGAAAACGGAAGAAAAAGAATAATAACGAGTGATGATATGTTTGCATGCAAACACAAGTCACCCAAACCAGTTTCCATACCCAATTGCTTTTTGAAAAAATGCTGTGTTGTATATTTATCACCAATGATTGTGATAATGTGTTCTGAAATATTTGTTTCTATTCCTTGTGTAATAACTAGTGTCGTAAACTCATTATCTTTTCGTCTATCAGTGTTAGCAGTACCTTGATTCACAGGTTAACACTTTATAAGTATATGTACTGGATTGCATCAGAAAGGAAGTTGCGTCATAATGGTTTCATTATTGATTCATTGATGAAACCAACATTCAAAGCTAATATACTGTATGTAAATTTATTGATACTTTAACGTGAAATAAAGCTATAGGGCTGAGACCTTGACCTTTGACCTTGACCTCATTTTGAAAGTCCAGACTTCCTGAACATTTTGTACATTGAATGTCTTTTAGTATCTTCAATGGTATTAGAGCTATAAGCAAAAAACGCAAAATTCGGACATCAAAATCGGTTTTCGGTCCATAAAACGAAAACGGTTAGTCCGATAATTTTGAACCCTATGTAACAAATATAGATCTTACCAAGACACACATTTTTGCCATTACATTTTATCAGCTATCTATTACGGTTTATGAGTTATTACAAAAACAAGGTCTAGGGTCAAAGTTCAAAGTGACCAATGACCTTTGACCTTGGCATTTTTAAATGTAACACTTATCACCTAAGTTGAATGGAAAAGGTTTCAGGTTTCTATCTCTTACCTTTTTCGAGAAAAAACATGCTTAAAGAGGTGACGAAACTTTCAAGGGGCAAAACTCTTGAACGGTGCATCACAGAATTTTGGTCCAAATGTAACAAAGGTCCGTCATGACCTAATAAACATTTTTGCCATAACAATTAATCAGCTATCATTTACAGTTTTCGAGATATTCCAATCACAAGATTTGAGGTCAAAGTTCAAAGTGACCAATGACCGTGGTCATTTTGGAAATTCAAAGACCTTCTTGCACATCTTGGGGTGGTTGTCTACATTGGTGCCATGTTTCATTAAGTTTGGAATACCCATCTCTGAGATAATGTTTGGACAAAGTTAGAAAATCCATTGAGGAATAATAATAACAATAAGAAACAGAGTAAAAACAAGAAGTCACCAAACTTCGTTTGGGTGACTTAATAACTAGATTTGCAATTGCAAGCAATAGCTGATGTCACCCCTGGCAGCAAATTTGACGATTCCATCCTATTCGCAGCGCCAAAATCTACCTACAAATCAATTTTCATTGAAATTGAACAAAGTTGAAATTTTGACGTATTTTGGACGGCCCTCTTGAAAATGACGGCCATTTTGAAAATTTTTTTCACATAAATTCCTTCCTCTCATCTTACTGAACATTTATGTACAATATGAACTAATTCTTCAATACAGTTCGTGAGATATTGAATCCTGCATTTCTCAACGTAAAGGGCGGCCATCTTGGAAATGGCGACCATTTTGAAAATTTTTGGCAGTGCATGCACAACTTCTCATGGTGGTCCAATTTTGTGCCAAGTATGATTGAATTCTGTCCAGGCATCTTTGAGAAAACAGGCGGACAAAAATTCTTGGAAGAAAGAAAGAATAATGAAAAATAATAATAACAAAGAAACGGACCAAAAACAATATGTCTTCCCGACTACGTCTGGGGCGACATAATTAATAACAAGTGATAACTGTGCTCGCAAGCGAAACACAAAAGTCTCCCAAACGAACTCCCAAATTGGATTTCAAGGCATTACGAGACTCCCTCAAGAAAAAAAAATTTAGGCAGGGGTTCCCCTTATAACCTATGTAATACATATTTCTCAAAATTCCTATTTTTTATCAGAAAACTCAATTTTTCTACAAAAAAATATGTTTCTGGTTTTGTTTCCCTGGCAAACAAGTGCTTTTTTGTCCATTACACCCAATTTCAGACCCTTTCCAAAAAAATTTTGGCAGGGGTTACCCTTATAACCTATGTAATACATATTTCTCAAAATTCCTATTTTTTATCAGAAAACACAATTTTTCTACAAAAAAAATATGTTTCTGGTTTTGTATCCATGGCAAACAAGTGCTCTTTTGTCCATTACACCCAATTTCAGGCCCTTTCCAAAACCAATTTGGGCAGGGGTTACCCTTATAACCTATGTAATACATATTTCTCAAAATTCCTATGTTTTTATCAGAAAACTCAAATTTTCTACAAAAAATATGTTTCTGGTTTTGTTTCCATGGCAAACAAGTGCTCTTTTGTCCATTACACCCAATTTCAGACCTTTGGACCTTTCCCCCAAAAAAATTGGGCAGGAGTTCCCCTTATATGCTATTTCATACATATTTCTCAAAATTCCTTCTTTTTCATCATAAAACCTGATTTTTCAAAGAAATAAGTTTCTGGTTTTGTTTCCATGGCAATCAAATGCTCTTTTGTCCGTTAAACCCAATTTCGGACCTCTTTCCAAAGAAAATTTGGGCAGGGGTTCCCCTTATAAGATATGTGATATGTATTGATGTAATCAAAATATAATCATTAGCATACATGTAAACTACTATTTTCTCAAAATTTCCATTTTTTGTTTGGTTTCAATGACAACCGAAATTATTTTAAAAGTTTCAATGCTTTAGAACCCTTTCTTACATCAAAAACACCTTTCCTATGGAGTTTCATGAAGCTAGTATTAAAAGTTTTTGAGATGCTGTGAGAAATAGGGTGAAAAATATCCAAAATTTCATTTTCCCATAGGGTTAACATTGCAGACCCCACCCCTTTTTCAGCCCCCCAAATGTACCCTTAATAAACCCCCTTTTCAAAAATTGTTGTTTTAGGCACAATTAGATCATCATACAAAGTTTTAAAGTTCTATGTCAAATAGTCTCAGAGATATGGGTCGGACAAGTTCATCCGGACGAGAATAAAGAAAGAAAGCGGTATAATAACTAGATTTGCAATTGCAAGCAATAGCCGATGTCACCCCAGACTCCCAATTCGATGATTCCACCTTCTTCGCAACCTCAAAATCTACCTACAAATCAATTTTCATTGAAATCGGACAAAGTTGAACTTTTTACGCATTTCGGCAGCCATCTTGGAAATGGCGGCCATTTTGAAAATTTTTGTCGCATAGATTCCTTCCTCTCATCTGACTGAACATTTATACAAAATATGAACTAATTCCTATAAGCAGTTCCTGAGATATAGAATCCCCAATTTTTCAACGTAAATTGGTGGCCATCTTGGAAATGGCAGCCATTTTGATTTTTTTTTTTTTTCGTAAAAAAAATGATCTCCTTAAATTGATCTAACTTCATGCCAAGTTTCATTTGATTACATCCAGGCATTAAAAAATAATCGATCGGACAAAAATCATTGGAAAAATAATAAAAAGAAGAATAATAATCAGAAGAAACGTAGAATAACAACATGTCACCCCGACTACGTCTGGGGTGACATAATAATAAGAAACGCAACAAAAACAATAAGTCTCCCAACTTCGTTTGGGAGACTTAATAATAAAAAGAAACACAGTAAAAACAATAAGTCTCCCCAAACTTCGTTTGGGAGACTTAATAATAAAAAAAACACAGTAAAAACAATGTCTCCCCAAACTTCGTTTGGGAGACTTAATAAAAATGGGTGCAAACACAAGAAGTCGCCAAACTTTGTTTGGGCGACTTGATAATAATAAGAAACGCTGCAAACACAAGAAGTCGCCAAACTTAATAATAAGGCAAACATTACATTTATGAAAGGGATTTTTTGACAGACACATTCAATACTCTTTATAAAGTTGAAAGAAACTGCATAATCTTAAAAAAAAGGTTTGAGTTATATGAAGCGGAATCATTCCACTTGAAGGAGAACGTTTTTAATTTTGTTAAATTTTTCGTCCGTAATAATAAGCTTAAATTTCATTCAACATATGCAGACTTGTTTATATAAATTAATGTGATATAACGTATGCATTTAAGAAACGTATAGGTAATAATTCAATGATCAGTAAATTTAATATTAAAACATGTCATACATTTAGTGTTGTAATCACGCAATAATCATTAAAACTCAAACAAATCAACAGAGGCTCTGTAAAGACGACAAATCGACCAAACGATGGAAACGAAGACATCAAAGAAGATGCTCGTGAGTGCTGAGGGCAACTGTATATTGGTCAGAAAACTTTAAGTCAAAATCTGTAACAACCAACACAGTTTCAATTTTCGTTGTCAATACAGAAGACGATGATCGGTAGAGCTTGCTGTGGAAGAAAGATTCACTGAATCATTCAATTTTATCAAACGAGCATTGGAAACGTAGAATCAATACTTCTAAAGCTTGTTGGTCTCTAACGAACTTCAATATGTAACTTGATTTTCAATTGCAAAGCGACATCCTGATGTCCCCCCCCCCCCCGGGAACC
>MJUU01019720.1:0-28134 GCA_002080025.1 Modiolus philippinarum
TTTATTTTGACGAATGACATGCATCGATCAAATCATACAAAACATTGCGGAGCACATTTGTCTTTGTCCTGTTTTTCTTGCTTCTTTATCGCCGTGTTTAAGATATGTGATTATTGATGTTTTCCTTACATTTTTTGAGCTTTCGTTGATATTCGTTGGCCGATATGTATCGTTACTATGTCTCCTAAATAAAAATGCGTCGACAGGAGAATGCCCATGCTTAAAAGGAATAGCAAGTTCAACAAAACACATATTGAGATGACAAACAAAACATTAACAAAAGAAAGAGAAATGAACTAGAAAGTCGCCAAAAGACCAATCACACAACGGACCCAACATCGGCAGAGCTACAAAAAGATTGAATATCATCTTCTGAAGTATACATTAAATTTCTGTACCTACCCCGGGGGGAACCTCGGAATATAGAAATAGGACCTAATATCTCCTTTTTGCAGTGTATGACCCCTCCTTAATAAGGCCGACCCCGAGGGAACCCCGCGATATAGAAATAGGACCCAGTATTCCATGCTGCACGGTACACAACCCTCCAAAACTGGGTGTCTGTGGTTGTGCGGGATGAATAAATACACAAAAAAATTTTCGGAGGGGATGTAAACTCGGGCGTGTTTTAAGAAATGTCACTCTTCCTGTACGTTAAAGAACCTTTGTAGCAAGCTCTTTTTTTTTAGTAGTCCGTACTAGGTGATCGGCTACAAGACGAAATTCCTCACCCCTTTCGATATCACTCTACTTTTCCAGTGGCAGTCAGAATTTCCCGTCCCATGGCCCTTTTCATATCCCCAAAGTTATTATTAATTGACAAACTTGTTCTCGTCTTGATATAGCTGAAATATTACTGAGTAGACATTAAACAATATTCAATCAATCGGTTATTGAATTTCTGTGGTAAACATAACGAATGTCAGTCTTGATGCTTTTTTTATAATGTGATGTAGCTTTGTTCTGTGTGCATGGCTATTTTGATAATGGCGCCTTCTCTGTGTAAAACAATTAATTTTGCTTAAACCCGTTATGGTTTACTTATGCAAATAAAAAGAAGAATTAAAAAAAAAGAATTAATTTGAAAGTCCTGTATGAGACATAACTAATATATTTTTCCTCAAACTACTTGGTAGCTCCCAGAAATTGCAAGATGCCAGATGGTTGGAGAAAACTCATTTTAAAATACGAGTATATATTCCACTTTCAAATTTTGGGGTAATTGTCGACATCTTACCCCGAATCTACTGGAAACTGGTACCTGACGTCAGTTGAGCGTAATCTAGGAATTCTCCTATTTATTTTCTTGACCTAAAATAAATTGGTTGGAAATGACCCGCCTGGGATAAAATGTTGATTTATGACATGTTCGGCTTTTTTCAAATCATAAATACCTTTCATATGTTGATTGAAGAATTTATTCCCTTTGCCCTCACAAAGCGGGACGCCATTTTTACCCCGTTTGACCTCTTTGACCCGCCATTCTAATACCCGGAACGTTCCGGAATTGGACTTTTGGAAGAACGTTTATTGCATAGTGCGTCAATAATCGTCAATGTCATCTCATCTCATCTTGTCATGTCCACCTGTAAATCTGAAATCACTATATTTATCTTATGAAGCATGTACAATTACATAATTATTTTATCTGAATCTTATTTAAACATAGATTATACACTCAGTAAAATGGACATAAAGGATTACATTTTAACACATTGTGACGGATGGTGTGTCTTCACCTGTCTTGCACTTTTATCGGCAACTTTTCTTTGGGTTCGGTCTCGAAGACCTCGGGACCTGCCTCCAGGACCTACACCTTTTCCTCTGATTGGAAATATTTCTTGCTTGTTTGGTGGAGACTTTCTTAAAACAATTGCAACTCTCAAGGAGAAATATGGACATATTTGCAGTCTGTCGATTGGACCATATTGGGCAGTGTTTATAAATGATGCCAAATTGCTGCGTGACGTTCTTGTAAAACATGGAGACAAATTTAATGATAGACCAGCAGATTTTGTCTTTAAAACTTTACTTGAAAGGAAAGGTAAGTGAAATATAGGATAAAATCTATTTTTATTTGACTATCTGTTATCTTTATCATTTGTAATAATACATTGTATTTGAAAGGTCACCGTAAGGTCACCAATCTAACAATAACAAAAATTCAAAGTACACCCGAAGGAAAAAAACGTTGAATATATAAAATGTCAAATACACCATGTAGTTACATTGACATTAACTATGGATAGGATATGCATTTGTCATCAATTTGCCACGTGAAGTTTGCACCTAGATTTATTGTACATGCATTCTAACCCTGTTTATTTATTTTGCTATTTTAATTTTCATATCCTCCGGAGCATCTGCCAATACCTTAAGTTTTTGTAGGAGTTCACACTGCTAGTGCTTTAGTTTTGTGGCGTTCTTGTCAATTTTTGTTTATTTGTCTTGTCTTTGTAATGCTGTCTCATATCATGTTGGATATGAATTGCTGTATTTTTGGATTTTCAATTTTGGAATTTCCCCTTTCCTCATTTTTGCTTCGATATTCGTTTGCCGATGTATCTTTTATCAAAAGTTTATTGATAAAATATCTTCCCTTTGACCATGAATACCTAATTTACATAGAAAGATATTTGACAAATGTTTCCGATCGTAAAGATTACTAGTCTTTCAGGTAGTAGACCTAGGTTAAGGGAGATAACTCACTAAATCAGTAAGGCGTTTGAAACAGCCAGTTTCATCTATGCTTTTTAAGCATTTATGTGAAAAAAAAATAAAAAATCATCTATGTTACTTAGAAGCTTAGAATATATTTATGAACATGATTGATACAAACATACCGGTGATTTTTAAGAGTTATGTCCCTTAACATAGGTCTACCTCCTTAAGAGGCGTTACAGTATAACAATTTTTTACATTCAGTAATATAAAACTTCATACTTGTATAATTTAATATTTATTGAGTTTAAAATGGGTTAATACCAGGAAATATCACCCTGAAAAAATTTATCGAAGTTGATATTTGGGGGTTGATAAAACATAAAATTCAATTCAATTCAGTTATTCGGTACTTTTATGCACAATTATGGGCTCAAAGTCTATGAATGTTTTATTACATGAATAATTCGAAGAATTGTTTCTTTTCATATGCCATGCATTGGCGGTTCCAAGGGGGAGTGGGTGGGTCCGGGTGTTGGAATCCCCCTTTTTGGACAATCCTGTATCTTTTAATGAAAATCCTGGTATTTTACTAAGAAATACTCCAAAAAATTTCGCGCCTCGTTCCGCTCGACCAATTTTCTTTTCTTCACAATTGGAACCCCCCTTTTCAAATTTTCTGGATCCGCGCCTGCCCTGTTTTAATAAGAAGATTTCAAACAAAATTGGCTATTATATATATATTCACAAAATACCGGAGTTACTGTGAATTTATTATCTACATATGCGCAGTTCGACAACTTATGTCCCTTCTGTGCAGATCAAATCAAACTAGAATATCAATTGTTCCAAGAACAATTGATAGGTATTTTCCAAAGTTGCGTCATTATGTTCTCATTATTGATTGTCCTAACAAACTGGCTTATTCTTTTTTTTATATATAAAACTATCATTTTAATCATTAAACAAACATTCTAAGCTTCATATGTATCTATTTTTGATTATTTAAACGTCAAGTACAGTCGTTTTCTTTGACTTTGACATTAACCTCATTCAAAGGTCAAGTCCTACTTAATACTTTTTTGAATGGAAAGTCCTCTTTATCTGCAAAGAAAGCTATTAATATAACACCTACATCATTCACAAAAAAAGAGTCAAAGGGGCCATGATTGCATTTTTTAAATAATGTGAAATTTCATTTTTGATCAGATTTCGATTGGATTTTTTTCTTTGGATTCCTCTTGATATAAGCTTTTAGTAGTTAAACAATGGATTTGTTGTAGCTCTTATAAGGGGTCAAAGTGGTCAAAAATCGTAATTTTTTCTAGATATGTGAAATTTTTATTTTGATCACATTTCAATGAGATTTTTTCTTTAGATTCCTCTTGTTGTAAGCTTTTGGTTGTATGACAAAAGATTTACCATAGCTCTTACCCTTTCCGCACGGTTAAGGGTCAAAAGGTTCAAAATAGCTTTTTTGAAAATATGTAAAAAAAAATTATTGGACTATAATGGGATTGGTATCTCCGGATTCCTCTAATAGTAAGGTTTAAGATGCCTACTTCGACATACCTCTTATAATTTCTGATCTATATAAGGAATCAAAAGGGCTAATTTAATTTTTATTTTCCATAGTTTGTTTCAAGCAAATTACTGGGTCAAGCCCTTTATTATGTCCATCTAATTATTGTGTCAAGCTGTTTAGTATGTCCACACTCATTTAAATTACACGTGTTCAAATTGCAGTGGTCGACATGCTGCTTTTGTTTCATGCTGCGCTCGGCGTAGCATGGCCCTTTATTTCGTACTAAAATTACTAATTTTGCTTTGATACTGATTATGTTACATATTTAGATAAGATTGCTGAAATGACATCCTATGATAAACATTTCACAAAGTATATAATATAAATATAAATTGGTTAATAATTAGAATTGACAGCCATTTAAAACACATGTACATATACTTAGTAGTAACGAAAATATCAAGTAGTGTCATCATGACAAATATGATACTGCTACTGTTACAGAATTACAGAATTGATAAAAATAACTTATGAATCAGACATTTCTAATTCTTTCTCAACATTAAATTTAAGAAAACTTAAAAAATGGTTCATTTGAGGATTAACACTTTATGTCCTAAATATCCATCAACACCAAAAGAATTTTTTGTCCATTACACTTCATTACNAATATTTTCGGCGAACTGATAAAACGGGAATATTTTAAAGTTCGGTAATTGTTGACCCGCACATGTCTCAATATGTTCACTGAGTGGAATGTTTCTTGTGCTTGGATCCCGAATTTGCTGTCTGTGGATTGTCATGCGTTTACGAATAATCATTCCTGTTGTCCTATATAATCCTCATTACGGCCATTGCATATAATTACATAAAGTACGTTTTCTGACGCACAATTGAAATTGTTCTTTATTTTAAAATTCTGCCCACTTTTGAAATGGTGTTCACTGCCTTTTTTCAAATAAATACACGACGCACACTTTGCTCTTAAACATGTTTTTACTGTTGGATTACTGGTAATTTCGGATAATTTTGCGCTAGTAAGGAGTTTTTTCAATGACTTTGGTTGTCTTTTACTCTTTATTATTTTGTTATTTTGAAGAACATGTTTCATACGGCTGTCAGTAGTTAGTGTCATTAAATTTTGGTGTATTATTTCAAATGCCTCGTTATTTCTCGGGTTATGTGTTGAAATATAAGGAATCACATCTTCTTCCGTTTTATGTCTAGGTGTTCTTAAATCGTTTGTATTTAAGATGCTAGCTCGCTCTATGCCGTTATCTATTAATGATTCGGGATAACCGCGATTTAAAAGAAATTCTTTAAGTTCCTGCAGTCTTTTATTTCTGCGGTCCGTATTTAAAACAATTGTACAAATTCGTTTCGCTACATTATACGGAACGTTGATTTTGGTGTGTTCCGGTTTCATGCTGCCTACAGCGATAATCATGGGTGAGTTCTGTCTAAACGTTACTCATGACGACGGTTGTTGGAGCTCCTCTCCTATGACGTCAATTTATTGTTCCGTTTAACTTTGGACGGTATTTGCGTATAAAATAAAATTCTTTATTAATTCGTTGTTGTTCCGTAATATTTTTATATTTATATATAAATATAAATATAAGAAAAAGATGACGCACAATTCAAATTGTTCTTTATTTTAAAATTCTGCCCACTTTTGAAATGGTGTTCACTGCCTTCTTTCAAATAAATACACGACGCACAATTTGCTCTTAAACATGTTTTTACTGTTGGATTACTGGTAATTTCGGGTAATTTTGCGCTAGTAAGGAGTTTTTTCAATGACTTTGGTTGTCTTTTACTCTTTATTATTTTGTTATTTTGAAGAACATGTTTCATACGGCTGTCAGTAGTTAGTGTCATTAAATTTTGGTGTATTATTTCAAATGCCTCGTTATTTCTCGGGTTATGTGTTGAAATATAAACAATCACATCTTCCGTTTTGTGTCTAGGTGTTCTTAAATCGTTTGTATTTAAGATGCTAGCTCGCTCTATGCCGTTATCTATTAATGATTCGGGATAACCGCGATTTAAAAGAAATTCTTTAAGTTCCTGCAGTCTTTTATTTCTGTGGTCCGTATTTATAGCAATTGTACAAATTCGTTTCGCTAGATTATACGGAACGTTGATTCTGGTGTGTTTAGGATGACATGATGAAAACAACAAATACTGCTTCGAATCCGTCGGTTTGTAAAAAATGTCAGTTTCCAATTTTGTACCATTTTTCAAAATGTCTAAAAATGGCAATTCTGTGTTACTATATTCCATTGTAAATTGGATGTTTTCATTTATACTATTTATCAAGTCTTTGAATTCCATTAGTTTTGTAATACTGTCTTGCCACAAAATAAAACAATCGTCCAAAAAGCGTTTCCAATTGTCTCTTAGGTATCTGTATAGAATGTTACCAAATTTTTGTTGCGATTTCTGATACAACTGTATTTCAAAGTATCCCATCACAAGATTAGCGTAAGTGGGTGCTACCTTTGTTCCCATTGCAGTTCCGGATATTTAGCGGTAACATAATTTGTCAAACATGAAATAATTGTTTTGAAGAATAAATCTCAGTCCTTCAATTATAATATCTTTGTTTATTCTACTCGGAATATCGTTGCTGTATTTTCCCAACCAATAGTTTATAGCTTGAATACCATAGTCATGCGGTATATTTGTATATAAGTTTACAACATCGAATGATACCATGTATGTATTTTCCGAAACTATGTGGGGTAAGTGATTTAACATTTCTAAATCATCTCTAATGAAACTTAAAACGTGTTGCAATAAAGGCTTAAAAGTATGTCTAGAAAAAAGTCTATGTGTTTCACATGTAGGACCGGCAACAATCGGTCTTAATTTCAGATCAATTGGTGACGGAACATTAATACAATTTGATGTGGAATGTTCACAAGCTTTAAGTTTGCTTTTATGAACTTTCGGTAGTCCGTAAAAATTACTTGTTTTACTCTTGAAGTTATATAAATAATTACATTCCTTGTCAGTTAGTCCTTTTCTGTAAAGGTTTATTAATACTATCAGTTTCTGCATTATTTTCCTATTTGTATAATCAGTATTTATTATCCTTTAGCATATCACAAATAAGTTTTAATAGTAGTTTGTTTCCATTAAAACAACAGCACTTCCCTTATCGGCCTCTTTAATTACAATTTCTGGATTATTTTGTAGCTCTCTTATGGCAAGCCAGTCTTTGCTTGAAAAATTTGGTTTAACTCGTTTTTGTGGCATTAAGTCATATCGAAAATTAGAAACGTATTCACAGAATTTATCTAAGGTAATATTTTTTCCCTTTGAAGGTGTATAATCACTTTTATTTCTCACAATTGAGTCATCATCATTTTCTTTATCAAATAGTTCTTCATTCAAACGAAGTTTTCTACAAAAAACTGAAATGTCATGTTTTATTTCTTGATAATTAGTACACGTTGGAGTTGGGGTAAATTTAAGTCCCTTTGATAAAATATCTTTTTCTTTTTCCGAAAGAATTTTATTAGTTAAGTTTATTACCTTCGGCTTCTCTGGTTCCTTTGGTTCCATCTCTTGTCCATATTCATCTGTCCTGGCTCTAAAAAACGTGGCAGTCTCTGACGGTTTTCTTGATTAAAATCCGTGCTCGGACGTATTAATTATTTATCTTGAAAGTTACTTTGTACATATCTTTCATTAGCATATTTGTTACGGTTTTGTATTTGATTTCTATTTCTTGGTTGTGTTGAAAAGTTGTTCTCACGGTTTGCTGATTCGTTACGGCCTGTGAATGGGCTTTGACTTCGTAATCTACTTTGCCGCTGTTGTTGGTTTTGTCTTTTCGGATTAAAAGCATTATTTCTCACAGCTGCAGAATTGAAACTTCGAGTATCGTTGAAGTTCCTTTCCCTTTGGCGGTTAATAAAAGGTTTTCGTGGTCTTTGAACAGCTTCTGCGTACGTTGCTGGTTTCAACTTCTTTAGAAATGGATTTTCAGATTCGTATTCTTTCGTGAATTCTGTTTCGTATATATGAAACCATTGATCACTTTTCTCCCATCTTTGAAGGGACTTTAACTCCTCTTTCTCGCATTCTTCTTTCCATAATTTGAAGACTTCGGTAGCGGTTTTTTGGTCTGTTTTCTTAGCAATGTCTGTTTCCATACTATCGTCAATGTCTTGGTACTTGATTTCATTTGCTTGCGCTCTTAACTTAAGCAGTTCTATTTCCATTCGCATTTTATCAAGTGACATTTTTTCTCGTAACCTTCGTTGTTGTTCTGCTTCTTCTTTAATTTCTTTGATTTGCAGTTTTCTCGGAAGAATCATAGGTGTGGAATTTGTCCATTTTTCATATATTTCGGCCTTATTGTTATTTTTCAGCATATTCCAAAATGCGAATTTGCGGGCCATAAAGAAATGTTCCATAAATGTCCTAGTCGACTTTTAACTGCATAGTATGATCTAGGGATATTTTCTTCCTGTTTTGATTCCATTGGAATATCATTTGAATTATATTTGTTATTGATCAATGTTTCCATATTTTTGAATAATTGTTGAAAATTTTCACTGACCTGCATTCCTTGGTTTTGGATTTCATTGCTTCTTGTTGGCTGGTCCTCGCTTACTTCTCTAACAAAAACATAGAATTCGTCAAATTTATCCGTGAGAATAGAAAGTTTTGTACTAATGTCTCTTAGTTCTTTTACAATGTCCTCGTTCGTTTTCTTTCGGTGGCATTTTCGAAACTGGTGCGGAAAAGTTACATATCAAAAATACTTTGAAATACAGCTGTATCAGAAATCGCAACAAAAATTTGGTAACATTCTATACAGATACCTAAGAGACAATTGGAAACGCTTTTTGGACGATTGTTTTATTTTGTGGCAAGACAGTATTACAAAACTAATGGAATTCAAAGACTTGATAAATAGTATAAATGAAAACATCCAATTTACAATGGAATATAGTAACACAGAATTGCCATTTTGAGACATTTTGATTTTGAAAAATTTTACAAAATTGGAAACTGACATTTTTTACAAACCGACGGATTCGAAGCAGTATTTGTTGTTTTCATCATGTCATCCTAAACACACCAGAATCAACGTTCCGTATAATCTAGCGAAACGAATTTGTACAATTGTTATAAATACGGACCGCAGAAATAATAGACTGCAGGAACTTAAAGAATTTCTTTTAAATCGCGGTTATCCCGAATCATTAATAGATAACGGCATAGAGCGAGCTAGCATCTTAAATACAAACGATTTAAGAACACCTAGACACAAAACGGAAGAAGATGTGATTCCTTATATTTCAACACATAACCCGATAAATAACGAGGCATTTGAAATAATACACCAAAATTTAATGACACTAACTACTGACAGCCGTATGAAACATGTTCTTCAAAATAATAAAATAATAAAGAGTAAAAGACAACCAAAGTCATTGAAAAAACTCCTTACTAGCGCAAAATTACCCGAAATTACCAGTAATCGAACAGTAAAAACATGTTTAAGAGCAAATTGTGCGTCGTGTATTTATTTGAAAGAAGGCAGTGAACACCATTTCAAAAGTGGGCAGAATTTTAAAATAAAGAACAATTTCAATTATGCGTCAGAAAACGTACTTTATGTAATTATATGCAATGGCTGTAATGAGGATTATATAGGACAAACAGGAATGAGTATTCGCAAACGCATGACAATCTACAGACAGCAAATTCGGGATCCAAGCACAAGAAACATTCCACTCAGTGAACATATTGAGACATGTGCGGGTCAACAATTACCGAACTTTAAAATATTCCCATTTTATCAGTTCGCCGAAAATATTACGGAACAACAACTAATTAATAAAGAATTTTATTTTATACGCAAATACCGTCCAAAGTTAAACGGAACAATAAATTGACGTCATAGGAGAGGAGCTCCAACAACCGTCGTCATGAGTAACGTTTAGACAGAACTCACCCATGATTATCGCTGTAGGCAGCGTGAAACCGGTTGGGACAATTATGAAACATTTAATGTGATATTCAGTGAATTTTACGATTTTACATATGTGAATATTATTTAACAATACATTGTGCATTTTCAGTATTTCGTTTTTCTTTATATTGCGACTAGTGTGGATATTTTTGACATATATATATATATATATATATAGGGGTGTTTTCACGAATAACTCCCTCCCAACATAACGTGGTGATCCAAGACGGTTTAAAACACATCTATCAACAACGACCAACAACTCTGTCAAATTTCATCGCTGTACCTCTTTCCATTAAGCCACCGCTTTAAAAAGAAGAAAACTATCTGATTTTACAAAAACAAGAAAGGTATTACCCCTATGGAAAATACCTTTAAATAGTTTGAAATCCATTAACGAAATATGTGCAAAAGCTGATAGAGAACAAATTACCGATAAGATCTAAATAGGAGAGCCAAAATCAGCTGAGGACAGAATTGTGATATCTTTATTTGCATAAATAAACCCTAACGGGTTAAAGCAAAGACTTAAAATATACATTACAATGACATAAAGCAAGGGGGAGAAATATGCAATTAATCAAAATAAAACATTAAAAACAATCTCAAAATTATTACACGTTGAAAATGTCAAAATTATTATTTCAAATGAAAAAAAATATGGCAAAATCGAAAAATCACCCGCTAAATGACCAATCGGAACTTCTTTTTTATTTTTGTGGATCAACAACAGTATCCTGGATGAAAAATCACAAATCGTGTGACGCTGCAATGGAAAGTATGTAAAATGGTTGTGTGCTTTTGCTTTCGGCAGTAAAGGTTTCACAAAATTGAAAATCAAATTTACGGAATAAATAGCTACTTACATTCGATCAAAACCAAAGATTTGTATATATTTCACATGAGTGATTTTTACATTGGAAATGACATTTCCAAACTCAATCGTAGAGTATTTATCTTAAACACTTGTTCAAATTTTGTAATTTGTCTTTTAGTGCTTCACATTACAAAGATAGATATATTTATTTTAAGGCATTTCATCTTCAAACGGGGATGTGTGGAAACATAAGAGAACTTGTTCACTCAATGCATTAAAGTGCTTTGGATTTGGAAAGAAAAGCATGGAATCAAAAATAATTGAAGAAATACGGTGTTTCCTAAAAGATATAGAAGAGAAGAAGGGTGCTCATATTTGTATTGAAAATACGGTACGAGTAGCAGTTTCAAATATAACATGCTCAATTGTTTTTGGAAAGCGTTTCAGCTACAAAGATCATACATTTGTCAAACTTATTCGAGACTTAGATGACATTATGACGAACCCTTTTATACCAGTTGTAAATTGGATGCCGTTTTTGCATAAAATCAGTAAAATATGGGATGTTTTTGGAACACACAATAGTATAAATCTTGTAAAGGATTGGAGACACCAGATGGCGACTGTGATACAGGAACACGTGCTTACACTTGATAAAAATAATCCTCGAAATTTTATTGATGCTTACCTTTTTGAAGAAGAAAATCATAAAGCAGACGATAATTCACAGTACACAGGTATGAGATTATGATTTTAGAAATAATTTCCTGGGAGCTTGAATACAGCTTTTGCCACAAAGTGCCAAAATGACAAATGAAAATATATTACCTGAGCGATAACAAAGGGTAAAATATCGGCATAAAGGTCGAACCAATTGTAAAATCTGTACCGGGTATATATTCAAGCTTTCAGGAATTGTTTCGATTCTAACAAAGGATAAACAAAATTATTATCAGATTGCAGTGAAAGATTGAAATTTCTCAGTGAAATAAAAGTGATAATTAACTGTGAAATTATTTTCCATAATTTCACTCTAGGAAGTGACGTCACAATAGACGTTGTCAACGTCGTTGTTAAGTAAACGTCTCAGCGGATTAACATCAAAAACGTAGTTCGTGCAATGAATCTTAAAATAAACCACTAAATTTAAGAGAAGAAGATCTATATAATAAAAACAATAACTAATCCTAGATTCTGATTATCGAAAATATTCAACTCATGATCGAAAAACGCTGTAATTCACTCATGCGCTGCGCGCATTCGTGAATTACTGCGTTATTCGATCATTCGTTGAATATTTTGCGATAATCAGAATCTCGGATTAGTTATAGTATAATTAATTTTGGAAGAGAAGCATTTGCAGATAAAGGCAAATAAAATAAACAATTATTTGCTAATCTCCAACATATCAAAATGTTCATGTGTACAAAAAACGACATGACTGTTACACAGAAACTAAATATTATAACAAAAATATATAATAAAAATGAAAAAGAAAGGAAATGGGGGTAAATGTCAAGGATACAACGTCCCATCTCCAGGTTAAAACGACCGAAAACAAAGCATCTAGGGGTCACCGTAGGGTCTTCAACACAGTGAGGAACCTCACACCATATATCAAGCCCCAAATGGCCTCCGGAAAAGTAAAAAAAATGAATAAATCAATGGAAACAGGCCACATCCAATTACCTGTATATCAAGAAACTAAAATTTTATAAGAAGACAAGGACAAGTCAATGACCAACATATTGCGGACTTGGAACACGCGCAAAAATTGCGGTGGGGTTAAACTCATTTTCTTGGATCCAACCCCCCCCCCCCCCACCTTTATGTGCTGAATGGCTAAAAAATATATACACAAAAGACTCACAGTTAAAATCAAACTAGAAAAAAGCCAAACCCATCAAGACAAGGGTCATTAAAAAGTAAAGAGAACAGAAATGACACAGAATTTACAGTTCAAAAATGAAAGGATATGGAGTCAATGCACATGAGACCAAGTCTCTACAAATACATGGTAGAACTAAGCAATGGAACAAAGCTTTTATTGTTGTTCTTCATCTTGAAGTCATCTTGAGACCTTCAACAATGAGCTTTGCGCATACCTCATAAGAAGTTTAAGACGGCCCCTGTGAGTGGAATATATTGCTAATTGTTGAACAACGCCACACCCATGACATATTTAGCGGGATGTTAACAAACTTGAAATTCACTATCAAAGTGCTCTTACAATCACTATCATTCGATGCCCTACAAACATGAAATTAACTAGCAAAGTGCTCTTACAATATCTATCATTCGTTGGACGACAAAAGTACCAGTGTCCTAAGCTGACGGACAGATACACCATATTGACAAACATAAGGTGCTAATCAAGTGGATTGTTAGAAAACTAAGTACTACAAAAAGTGAATTATGGGCACTTTAAACAGGTGGTCAGAATAATATTTGGAAAAGACAAAAAATACAAAAATTTGAAAGTATGATAGTATATCCACTAAAGCATGACTAGGTTCATTGCGACTTCTCATAGTAGCTTCAATGTCGGTATTTTATTATATTTCCAGACGATAGTCTCGAAGGAGTTTTACTGGATTTATTCACTGCAGGAACTGAAACAACATCAACTACCCTTCTATGGGCTGTTTTGTTTTTAGTTCGTAATCAAGATGTACAGGAAACTATGTATGAAGAATTAATGACAGTTGTTGGTTCACATCAACAGCCTTTATTTGAACATAAAGATAAGCTGCCTTATTGTGAAGCATTTATCTATGAATCACAGAGATTGGGCAACATCTTTCCTTTATCCTTACCACGAACAACTTCCGTCGATGTCGTAATCGGAGGTTATAGAATACCAAAAGGAGCAGTTGTAATTCCTAATTTTGACTCAGTTATGCACGATGAAATGATATTCCCAAATTCAAAGAAGTTTGATCCATGCAGATTTTTGAACAATGATGGAACTTTAAATAATCACCGACATGATTTCTTCCCGTATTCCCTTGGTAAGTATTAAGGAGGCTCACTCCTGATGTTGTTTATCAAGAGTTTCTGGAAACCTGTTTAAATTGGTTAAGCATTGTAGACTAAATGAAATGGAAAAACAAGAAATATATAGATACGTGTGCTTTCAACAAAGATACAAGACATTGAAAATTTGGTGGGAAATTGATTTCTTTGGATTTTATTTTAATTTAACATTAGGACTATAATTTGTCTAAAAGCTAGGAAGTTATAACAGGAATTTAATGAAAACTTGGCAGATGTTTTAATTTGAGGAATAGAAGACATTCATAAAATAAAAAGTGTGCGTCCGTGTTCAAAATTCTCTAAGTCATTAAACTAGAGAAAACCAGAGGAGTTCCGAAATCTGACACAAATCCAAGAATGTGATGAGTGATCCACCTTAATAATTGATTGAAGAATAGTAAAGAAACAGGTGTAAAAGTAGCATATCTTCAAAAGAGACCAATCAAAGTCCTATAATATGAAAATCAAGTGCAAGAAAAGAAAAAGCAAAAATATAAAAATGAACTACAAAAATAAAACCGACGTACATGCTCAAGGAAAACATGATGAACAAATTTATGAGAATTGAAAAAAAGACCAAAATACGTACAAATATTTAGAATCTAGAATAATCTATCATTCGGAGCGGTATAGATTTTTACTGTCAGCTTTTGTAAGGCAAGGTCAATAAAAAATCAGAAGTGAAATTAAATGTTTGAGTTAGGTTTATAGCAATGCTCACAAAACTAACTCTAACAAAAGTATAGTAACAACCATATTATACCAAATGAAAATATTGAGTATAATTATTTCTGATGTAAAAAGCTACTGATGTAAACCACTTGTCTTATGTGTGAAAGCTTATTCTTGCGCTTAATCCTTTCTAAATTATTTTTCGGCCTTTTAGGGTTAATATGAAAACAAAAATTTCTCACTGCTTTAGCCTTGTTTACTTTTGTCATTCTCTCAAAACGATATCGCACAAAAGTTATATTTAATTATACATTTAATTATTAAAAGAAATCACACTTCTACTTGAAAATTACTTTTACAAAATTTATTTTAGAATCGAATAATATTACCCGTATATCCCTGGAAACAGGTTTAATACACACAGATGTACTTAACATACTTTAAATCAATATGGACACTTTTTTCAAATTATCTTTTGTAGGTCGACGGGTTTGTCTTGGCGAGTCACTGGCGAGGATGGAGTTATTTTTGTTCATAACATCTATAGTAATCAGGTATAAAATCCTTCCTGCTGAAGATAAACCAGCCTTGATCCTAGGCAAAATTGGAACGACATATTCCCCGATGCCTTTCAAAATACGATTTGTGGAGAGATAATAAGGACATAGAGACAGTTTAAGGAAAATATCTTTTATTAACAGATAATAATTAATGCCATTGTTAATATTTTTATCCTAAGTTAAATCGACAAAAAAGTCTTTTCGAGAGTAGATTTTCATTAAATTACGCAACATCTTTCGCACGTGAAAAGCACCAATTTACTCACAGAGATGAAAGTTTGATGTGATTATGATAAATTTGTATGTGATTTATTTCAGTCATTCCAATTCAAACCAAAAAACCGATTGTTATATCCTTATAACGGTTAACTGTAATATGACAATATATACAACTGGATCGTCAGGTCATACTTTGAAGAAAAAGTACGAATTTCAAATTTGATACCGTGCGTCTTGGAACGACGTGACCTCGTGATTAACGCTTCAGGTAAACACTTCAAGAAGATTGTCTTCTTTGTGCATCGGGAGCAGTACACAGTTTTTCAAACGTTACTTGAAACCCCAAATATATTACTAATCTAAACGCAAGGAGGTTTGGCTTTGCGTTATACTGATCGAAGAAAATACATGCACCTTATTACCTTATTCTTACTTTCGCCGGCGCCATTTTTACCCTGAAGTGATCGAAAACTAATTACCGATCTTAGCTGGGCTAAACAGGGGAAATTCATATCTCTTTCTATTGGGATAAAATAAGTTGGTTGGAAATGTAATCCATGGATAAAACAACTGATTCACCTCACCTCTTATAAATAACAAGTCCTTACAGATTAAAGCAAGTACATGCTACAATTTATTCCCTTTGCTCATTATGGCTGGTAGACGTGATTGACGCCGGCTGACCTTTGTTGGCCCGTATGTAATATCGGAAATTTTCCAGAATGGAACAGACTTTGGTAAGTAAGAAGGTCATGTATTGAAAAATATTCCGATAAACGTGGAGGCTTGTTTGCTAAATGATTTTTCAGAATAAATATTGCTTTTTTTATACCCTGGTATCCTTCGCGATTTATTTCCCGAAGAGCAGATTTCAATGCTAGTATTTATTTCTTTTTGTTATAAAAACATTCACTAGGTCAGATGTAATAAGTCAGTAGTATAAAATGTAGCTTTGGGTTCGGATTTGTCGAGGAGCGGGTCGAGGAGACACTATACTAGACTAAGTGCTGTATATCTCATTTCAGAAATTTTGAGGAACTGACGTACTTTAGGGTGTAGAGATAATAGTGTTGCACACATCTCTATATAATATGAATGAGAATGTGTTGGTAAAGTGAGCCGCAAAGGTAGAATATGTGATTCCGAATGCCAACAGTGATGAAAATCATCTTAATTATAAACCTGTTAACATCGGAGAATCCAGCAAGGTCTACGGCTGGATTTGAACCCCTCCTTTGTTGTCATCTATGACAACACCGCCTGCACTATATCCAGCACCCTAGACCACTAGGGCACCTAGGCTGGGGTTCAAATCCAGCCGTAGACCGTGCTGGATTTTCCGATTTTAACAGGTTTACAAAGATGATTTTCATCACTGTTGGCATTCGGAATCACATATTTTACCTTTGCAGCTCACTTAACCAACACATTATCATTCATACTTTAGGGTGTAATTGACCTTTGGACTTGCCACATGTGTCTTGCTTTGGTCTGGCCTAGTCAAGTGCTTATGTACTAAATATTCTATGGCTTCGGATTTGCCGAGCTATTGTTTGAATAGTACATTCTATGGCTTCGGATTAGTCGAGGATCTATTGTTCTAATAGCATTTTCTATGGCTTCGAACTTGTCTGAATAGTACATTCTATTACTTCGGATTTGTCGAGGAGCTATTGTTCTAAAAGTATATTCTGTGGTTTCGGATTAGTCTAGGAGCTATTGTTCTAATTGTATATTCTATGGCTTTGGATTAGTCGAGGAGCTATTGTTTTAATAGTATAATCTATGGCTTCTGATTAGCCGAGGAGTTGTTGTTTTCATAGTATTTTTATGGCTTCGCATTTGTCGAAGAGATATTGTCCTAATAGTATATTCTATGGCTTCGAAATTGTCGAGGAGCTGTTGTTCTAATAGTATGTTCATTGGCCTCCACCCTAACCCTGTCTAAGGTATGGTTAATGGTCTCCCCTTCTGCTTTGGTTTCGCGTCTTGGTTTGTCATCTCCTGTTCAAGGTGATTTCATTGGAAAAGCTTTGGTCTAACCTATCCTTAGTTTGTTGATTCCACCTAGACTTAGGCGAGATAACTTGTGATTTAGTACGAGTTTATGTTCATGTTTACGATGTATGCTTACACGACTCACGAGTACGTTTATGGCAGTGCTCGCGTGCTCATTTTACATGTACTATATTGCTGCTGCTTCTGCGCTATGGTAATGGGCTTTCTGCTGATGCTGCTGCGCTATATACGAGGCAGAATTGCTGCTGCGCTTCGCTGTGGTATAGCGATTTTCAGTAGTGTGTCACTAGATATGCATAGCTCTTTCCGTTTCCAAGCTATAAGGCGCCAAACGAGTCAAATTTGCCATTTTTCGAAATATTTTAACTTTGTGCATTCATCAGATTCTGATGGGATTTGTTTCCTAGGATTCCTGTTGTTTTACGGTTTCTGGAGATTTTCAACGGATTTGTCGATGCTCTTACCATTTCAGAGCTAAAAGGGGTCAGGGGACACAATGGCATTTTTTTTTTTTTTTTTCAAAATATGTTCATTTTTAATTTTTCATCGAAGGGATTTTTTATTCCTCTTTTTGTAAGCTTTCAACATCATGCCAACAGATTTGGCATAGTTTTTACAAGATGAAAAGTTTGGGTTGGGGGCATATTGTTTTACCCTTGTCTGTCCATCTGTACGTTTGTTTGAAAGGTTGTCTACCACCCATAGAAATGATTTAGGGTCTCAGAATTTTCAAAATGGCTGTCCAAAATTATTTCTATGGGTGCTAGACAACGTTCCTGTAAAAGCTTAATTCTGCTTTGCATATTTCAAGTCAAAATTGTAATTATTCGAAACTATATTTACATTATTAATACTATTTATTATGGCAAAAACTACCACCCCACTGTCATGCCATGGTCAACATTATTTTATTTTATATTTTCTGTTTTAATTAGGGCCCCGCATAGAGATGCGGTTGCCCTGTAGTTTTCACTTTGTCTGTCCGTCAGTCCGTCTGTCTGTCTGTCCGTCAACATTTTTTTCGTGAAAGATTTCTCGGCTTGTGTAAGTGGGAATGATTTGTAATTTGGACTGAAGCTTGGAAATTCAAGTTTGTCGGACTTCCACTTCCTGTTTGCCTATACTTTGATTTTTTACTATTAACAAATTTTTCGTCACAGATTTCTTGGCTTTTACAATACGGAATGATTTGAAATTTGGTCTGGAGCTTAGAAATGATGAGTTGTATTGTGTAAGCGATTTTCAAGTTCGTCGGGTATCCACTTCCTGTTTGCCGATACTTTGATTTTTTTTTCTATGAACGAAATTTTCGTTACAGATTTCTTGGCTTCTACAATACGGAATAATTTGAAATTTTAACTGAAGCTTGATAATAATGAGTTGTATTGTGTAAGCAATTTTCAACATTGTCGGTAGTCCACTTCCTGTTGGTTGATACTTTGATTTTTTTACTATCAACGAATTTTTTGTCACAGATTTCATGGCTTCTATAGTAAGGAATCATTTGAAATTTTGTTTGACCCTTGCAAATGATGAGTTGTATTGTGTAAAAGATTTTCAAGTTTGCCAGGCATCCACTTCCTGTTTACTATTTTATTTGGAATATCGAAATTTTACTTAAAACTAAGGAATATCTCCCTCTTCCAAAGCTCTTTAATTAGGTCATTTAGATCTTTTTGGTTATTTGTTCTCTATCATATTTTACAAATTGCTGGTTTATGGTCTTCCAAATGTTTTGATTTGACCTGCACTGAAGAGACATATTAAGGGTGTAGACCTAGGGAAGCCTAAAATTTTCCATTCGTTTAAATTTTGTAATATCTTTAGTATTAAAACTACACATGTTCATGTCGACTTTAAGCAATTTTCAACAAATTTTACCGTCCCGTTTTTTATCTAGAGGTCATCAAAAATACCCCGTTTCCTCATATTATTTGGTCCGTTTAGGACTTGTTTGTGGTGTATTTAATTTGCTCTAACTAAATTTGTATTTGATTTAAAATTATTTCAAATGCAAAATTCTGTAGTTAAGACACGTGTGAAAGTAAGCATCAATAATGATAGTAAATTTAACTAGTTTGAACTGAAGTACATGGGTGTTCTGAACAGTATAGGCTGATTTTTTTACTCTATTTTGATCACTATTAGACACTTTTTGTAAAAAAATTCTGTCGTTTAATTTTCACCCAAAACTGAGAATGGAAAGAATACTTGTATATGTAAGATATATTAAAATTTTAGAAAATTCTACCATCCCATTTTTTCTTAATTTAGAATAAAGTGGGTAAAAATCAATAAAATTTCTGAATCTGTGCTATAAATTACCTCCCTTGGAAGAAATCTGACTTTTACATATTTTCATTATCTTTGGACAGCATTGCAAAAATCTAGAGTAAAATGTACCCATTATAAATAACCGGATGTTAGGTATTTGTTTTCATGATAAAACGAATATCTATTTGCTGTGTGGAAAAAAAACGATTTAAAAATTTTGATCATACTTATTGCAATGATTCTATTTGTTCATTTAAGTAATAAAAAAGTGAAAAACGGATTATCTCCTCCTACCTCAGGTCTACCCCTTAAAGTTGTCCAAATGGCCATATGCGGAAGGTGAATTTACAGTTACTTCGGTATTTTATTATTTATTATCATTGGGCCAATGCCTGTTAGTCCCCGAGGGTATTCAGCATCCCATTAGTCAGTGCTTCGGTTCTGACCCAATAACCGATTTTATTTCGAAACTTGCAATATCTTAATTTTAGAAAATTTTAACCTAAAGCTAAGGAGTATCTCCGTTTGAATAGCTACGTACTCAGCTGATTTTGGTTTCTTTAGATCTTTTGAGTTATTAGTCTTCTATCAGTTTTACAAATTTTTCGTTCATCGTCTTCCAAACATTTTGATTTGGTCTGCACTGAAGAGACATAAGTTGTCGAAATGGCCTATGCAAAAAGTAAATTTACAGTAACTTCGGTATTTTATTTTTTATTATCACTGGGCCGATGCCTCTGCTAATGGACTGTTCACCATCCCAATAGTCATCAAAACAAGTTTATTAAAATGCTAAATAAACTATCTTTACCATGTATAGCTTACTAGACGAAAGGGGGGATAATCCACAGTGGTTCACATTGATAAACCGAATCTTGTTTTCCTGGAACAAAAAGTTCATTTCGATTCTTAATAAAAATGTTCACCTGTATGTGGCCCCATGGAATCTTTAAGTCTTTGTTTCTCAGCGTTGCCAATGTTGTCATAGGGTCTGTAAATCTCGTTAAATTTTGAAACTTCCGGGTACATATATTGTACCCGGAAGTTGCATTTTATACGGAAATATATGACGTTTCAAACTATAGTTCAGTCATAATACTGAAACGTCATCTTTTGTCGGGAAACGTTTTCAAATTTCAATTTTATCGTGAAATCTCGGTGTCACATGACGAGACTTGCAGACCATATTGTCTTTGATTTTTCTCAGTTACACTTTGTTTATCAAAGATTATAAACGTGAGGGTTAGAAAGTATTAGGATGTTGATAACGACACAAACGTTTTATAACATATCGTCTATGGAAGAGTATGACGAAATTCTATGAAATCTTGCCGTAATCGAATAAATCATTTACGATGTACTCATTGATATCAAACTGTCAATTATGTTTCTGCATAAGAAAACATTTTGGCTAGCCGACAAACCAACAGAATACTCAACCAATTTCTTGATAAACGAAATTGAACACATCGTTAACTGCCATAAAATAGCCAAAACACTGTTTTCACTCAAAATGAACCAGTTTTGATAAAAAATATCTAAGATATTTTAAGTTATTTGATAAGGTAATATATACAAGTTATTTGATAAGGTAATATATATATTGGTCTTTGATGTTCTTATTACAGGGTTTTAGTTGGAGACAACAGAAGTGAGACGTGTCTCTGGTCCACGGTGATGTCCTGTTCTTTTTTCACCCTCGCAAAAGGAGTTAACTCCAAAAATTTGGGCCTTTTCTTTCTTGAACATATATTTTTTAAATTTTAGTTTTATTGCATATTTTTATTTTGTTGTTCTCCATGCACGACAGCTATACAAACCTTCTTATTTCGTCCAATTTATATGACATTAAGCTGTCTAGCAACATATATCTTTATTTTTTAATATATACAAGGTTTACATCTGATTTGATGATGACCCAAATGCATAAACAACGTATAGAAGAAGAGAAGAGACTAAAGAGACACAAGTTGTCGAAATGCGCATATGCAGAAACTAAATTCACAGTAACTTCTGTATTCTGTTATTTAGAAATGAAAGAATATTGTAGACCATAAATCTGGACAGGCAAAAATCCAGAGGCTCACATGTAGGCCTGTATCCAGGGTTGCCACTCTTTTCCTTATATGAAATTCAAGGCTTTTCAAGGATTTTTACCAGATTTCAAGGATTAAAACAAATGAAAAATTGTGAGATATTAAGAATCTAACACCAGTTGAAGTGCGAGACAGGAGAATCACAGACACCCAAGGGTAAGATTTCCAGTCTCGGGCGAAGCTTGCCGAGTCCGAGATGATTGAAATCTTACCCGAGGGAGTCTGAGATTCTCCTCTCTCGCACTTCCACTGGTGTTTGATTTTATTTCTCACTGTATTTACCCTACAATATACTAAAATCCACACAAAAATATCGCCCCCTTTTCGTCTGTTTACACAAGGAGTTACGTCCCTTTTTGCAACGTCATAGAATCAGGAATGTATACCCGAGCGCGCCATATTTTAAATGACGATTTTTATCGTATTTTCCTGTGAAATTTACTTCAAATGATATAACAGTTTCATAATACGTATATTAGATACCCTTATTATCACCAATGTGGACAGATGTAGACTATAAGACCCTAATGTGCAAACACGATATTCGCCGCGGTAAACTGCACGTGATTTTTTGTCATGCACTAGTGTAAGACAAGGAAACCTCACACCGCTAAAAATAGGAATGCTGTGTCTCAAAAGTGAGATATTAAGATTGTCCATCACTTATTCTCATAAACAAACAACGAATGGATATCAAGTATGTGCACATCAGACAAAATCTCTACAAATTTTTCAGTAATGTTTTCCCGTTTAACACCAAAAGAGATATATAAAATAAACATTTTTTTTTCATTTCAGCTGTGGAGATCATTTCGTCAATTTTATCCGCTGTTTTTTATTTCTACATCATTGTTTTGATTGACTGAATAGAGTTTTACGTCAAGTGCGCAATATTTAAGCTGTATATAGACGAAAACAAAATAATTCAAAAGTAATATCCGAAAGAAGAAGAAAATCTGGAAATGGGTAGGGGCAGGAAATTTAACCTTCCATACGACCCCGGGTGGATCTGCTCTTATACGAGAAATATAGACATGGTAAAAGGGGTATTAAAACTGCTTGCGGCGTAGCGTTTCTCCATACAATTTGTCTTAACAGAGGTGTTTACTCCACTTAACTGGTATCAGTATTCCAACAATGATGTTTCCGTAATCATCCGTATTTTGAGAATTTTTGCCCGTATATAAAACAAATGAGAGAAAATAAACTTTTTTGGTGTGAATAAGCAATGAAAATGATGGCCGTAAAAAAATCTTATTCATTTTTACATTAAGGTGACTTTCACATATTCTGTTATTGAATCTGTGGAGTTCATTTCGTCAATTTAATCCGCCCTTATTTTCTCTGTTTCATTGTTTTGATTGATTAATGAGATTAAAACGTCCAGTGACCAATATTTCAGCTATATTCGGGATGAATATGAGTTAGTGAATTAATTATGAGTAAGTAACTTCGGTATTTTGTTAATTTAAAAAGTAATCAGCAACAGATGAAAGATAGTAAGAAGAAAGTGACAGCAAGTCTTCAAGAAAAAAATTGAGAATGGACAGGGGCAGGAATATTAGCAATAAATACGACCACTAGCGAGTCTCCCCTCCTACCAGACATGTAGGAGGAGTCTTTATACTGTATGGAGAGTGGTGTTCCTGAAAGGAGTTTGTGTACAATGATTCGCGGCCAGGCTTTCCATTTTCTGACGTGATTTCCCAACTGTCATTGTACATTAGAAGGAATGGGTAGGGGGCATGAAATTTAGCCTTCTATACGAACCTTTGTAACTACTCTTTTACGAGAAATATAGAAAGGATTTAATACTTCATAAGACGTGTCGTTGCTCCACACAGTTCGTCTACAATGGTTCGGGTTTCAGTCTTTCCGTATGGAGAAAAATGGGTAGGTGCAGGAAATTAAGTGTCCCGAATTATGATCAGACTACCCCGAATATGCATTCCCCTATCCACCACTTAGGACGCGCCCGGCAGCATTGTTTTGACAGAGCCCTACATCACTTTTCGAATTTTGAGCTGAAGACCCCACAAAGACGGGACATTTCCCTATCCACAACCTGGGGAGGCGCCCGGCAGCATGGTTTTTGACAAAGACCTATATCAACTGTGCTTTAAAGAACGTTGTTTTTCTATCGGAAGCTTCTCTTTAACAGTGATTGCCCGATTTCGGGAAAAAGGTATGTTTCATTTCCAGGTTTTTGAGTAAACATTTACAATGTGAATCCGTAGTGCGTATTTTTACTTGAAAATCCGTAGAAAATACGGAAAATCCGTAGTGGTAAGCACCTCTACGTGCTGCATGATTCCCATAAAAGATTTGACTAACTTCAAAAATTAGGGAGGTTTATTCATTATTCTATTTAAATTAACCCCACAATAGCTAAAATAGCCTGCCTGAACAAAGTCGGGAATAAGCTGTCTTCCATTTGTCTTGTGTTTATCTAGGATTTGCCTTTGTTTTTTTATCCTATTCGACTCCAACTTGTGTTGTCATTTTTATTTGCTGACCAATACATGTACGTCAATATTTTTGAATGGCCTGTTTATTGAACCTGTATCAATGAAATGTTTTCGACAAGCGCATCAGATCGAGATGTACAATATCTGTCAGATTGCCACTTAAAGTTCGCCCTCTTGAAGTTTAGAAAAAAAGAAGGGAAACGGGGAACGTGTCAAAGGGACAACGACCCAAATGGGAGTAGTAACAACTCAAAGCTACCAGAAGATCTTCAATGAACGGCGAGGAAACCCCACACCCAACGGCAGTTCGGAGTCGGCCCCTAAATAAAGAGTAATCATGTTCAGCGAAATAAACATCATCCTATACTCCTATAGACATAACGTAAACTAACTAGAAAACAGACAAGACACACAAAGCTTAATATATTTCCTGACTAATGACAGGCGCAAACCTGCTGCGGCGGGGTTAAACTAGTTTTATTGGGCCCAAACCTCCCCCCCCCCCTATAGCCAATGTGATCAATCAAAAAACAGTCGTAGCAACAGTAAAAATTCAGTTGGCAACAGGACTGAGTCAATTGTGAAATATGAAACTGAAAGAACTAAATATACGGACATAAACATGAAATCACAAGAGACTACTAGCAGTTAAATGACATGCCAGTTCCAGACCCATTACCAACTGACAAATTAAGTTATGTACCCTCAGTTTATAACTTCCACCAAGATCCCTTCCTGTGAGGAGTTTAGCATAATGATTTTATGCATATACGGGAATACATAACCCGTGTCCATGCAATACAGATTTTAAAAATTTAGAATGTGTTTAGTTAAAATGCATGGATAAGAGTTACTTTTACTGAATGTAAGTGAATTCACATCATGTTTACAAGTGACCAATCACCATTAACTCTCTGCGAACTTTTTAACCGACGGTTATTTAATTACGACGCATATGAAAAATTGCATGGGCGTTAAAGGGAAGTAATTCATTTTATAAACAACTTCCGGTGTTTCGTTTTTCAAGGATTTTCCCAGGATTTTTGTTATTTGTCGCATTTACCTGGCTATATCCCGATCGGGAGTACTTAAAACGAAAATCCCGTGTTTTTCCCGTTTTCCCGGGTGTGTGGCAACCCTGTGTATCGCTTACCTGGTGGCAACTGATCAAATCAGATTTCCCACAGGTTTCAACGATTAATCTGAAGTCATTCAATTAATACATTACTGTCATGTTAAATGTGTCTATTTATTTAATATCAATTAGATGTTCGAAACGGTTTTCAAAAATTAAAAATTCACAACATTTCCCGTGTGGTCCTGTGTTAAACTATGTTCCCAAGTGGTGGCCATTTTGGATTTGTAATTGGTAAAGATATGCAAAATTTGGTAAATGAATATTATGTTACCATGCCTACTTAATATCATCGTGATCTATAAAAGGGATTTCAAGAATTGGCAATTTACAACATTTTCTTAAAAGGTCCAATTTTGAACAAAGATCTGCAGTGGTGGTCATCATAGATTTATGATCGGTACTAAAATACTAGTCTACATTTGTTTAATGACTTATCAGGCTACCATGCCTAGTTATTATAAATTTGACCTATGAAACAGATTTCAAGAAGTAACAATTTACAACATTAGCCCATATGGTCCTATTTTAAACTTTGTACCCTGGTGGCGGCCATCTTGGATTAGATGCGAATCTGTTGAACATATGTAGAAACTGTAGTTCTTGATAAGCTGAACACTTGCTATTCAAACTCAGTCTCAAATCTGTTTTAAATTATAAGGCGAAATGTATAAAATTACGAAAGTTTGACAAGGCAATAACTCTTACATTAGTATTTCGATTTTATTTAAAATTTCTAGTTGGGTAGATCTTGTTATGCTGAAAATTTTTGCAAATAAAAGTTGACTTCTATCTGTTACAGTTTTCCAATAAAATATCTTAAGATTCTAAAAATTTTACGGAAAAGAGGCAATAACTCCACCACGGGTTTTCGGATTTTTCTTCAAAATTGCAGGTCGGGTAGATTTTGCCGTGCTGATCATTTTTGCCCTCATGTCAGATTTTTGATATCTGAAACGGTTTTGATTTATTTAAAAAAAAACAGCAATTTACCCCTATCTTCTATTTTTAGCAACAGCGGCCATATTGTTTGGACTACCGACTAATCGAACACAAATTTGAAACTGCATACCCTGGAAATGCTTCAGGCAAAGATTTGATTACAATTGGCTCAGCAGTTTCAGAGCAAAAGATTTTTGAAATTGTTGACGGAAGACGGACGCAAGGTGATTGCAAAAGCTCACATGGCCTTTTAGGCTAGGCGAGCTAATAAGCCACCAAAGGAGTTTGAATAAAATAGGTAACAGGGATAAAAAAAATTGCAAATAAGAATAAATAATATTATTCTTAGTTACTATTTTTTTTTAAGATTTTTTTCTATAAATGTACCCACAAGAACATGTTCTAGATAACGATATCCCTACTTCGTTTAGAAATAAAGATTTACAAAGTAGAGATCAACTTAAAAAACCAATTTGAGTACATAAAACAGCGCTTAATTCTGTCAATAAAACAAAAAGACATAAATGTGATGAAATATATAATTTAAAAGAAAGTGACACAAAAACCTTCCCGCCTCAATTCACAAACTGAAAAGTCTGTTGATAAACCAGATTTATGAGTCATTCCAAAAGACAAAATTAAAGTAAAAAAAAAGTCCGTTGCCGAGCTACAGCATTAATTCATGCACAACGAAAGTTTTTTTACGTATTATGAGCTGCTACCGTATAGAAAAACAAAGTACCGAAGTTACTGTTAAGTTTGTTTCTGCATATGCGTATTTCGACAACTTATGTCTCTTCAGTGCAGATAAAAGCAAGACATTTGGAAGTCCATAAACCAAAATACGTGTAAGACTGATAGAGAAAGTATAACCAATAAAATCTAAATAGAAAAACCAAAATCAGCTAAGGACAGAGCTATGCAAACAAAAATTTCCATAAATTTAGATAATGCATGTTTCCAAATGAAATCGGTTTTCGAGCCAGCACCGAAGTACTGGCTACTGGGTTGGTGAATACTCTCGTGGACTAACAGTCCACCAGCAGTTGCATCGGCCCAGTGGTAATAAATAACAAAGGGAGTCTCGATGGGGGTCCCTTTCCCGAAATCACGTAATTTTTCTCAACTTTCCCGTTTCCAGGGCGGGAAAATATTTTACAAAGACTCTTAAGGAGCCCACTTTTTCCCGTTTCGCGGACTAAATTTTCAATGGTTCCCGATTTACGCTCGACATCCTTTCCCGTTTTCACGCTCGACATCCTTTCCCGTTTTCACCTGCTTTTTTTCGCACAATCCCGTTTCCCGCTTGCTAAAAAAGGCAAATCCCGTTTCCCGCTTATACCCCATCGAGACCCACAACAAAGTACCGAAGTTACTGTGAATTTTGTTTTCCTGTATATGCATATAAAGAAATGATAGTAATCACAGCTCTCTAATAACGACTAAATGAAAGACCATTATTTTTTATCTTCATTGTATATACAATGTATGTAAATATTTAAATTTCAGAACTCATACTATGTTATTGTTAATAACCCTTATTAGTGGCTTTCAACCAGTTGTTATAGCGTACTTCGGCTTTTTTCATTAACTGTATTAGCAAAGCTGCTTCGGAAGTCATCATGACTTTACAATCCGAAGGAGTAACTGTGAAAGCATAATTCCATACTGATGCTGAGATTTTAAGTACAGCAGAATCGGTGAATTTTTTT
>MJUU01019720.1:28694-68935 GCA_002080025.1 Modiolus philippinarum
TTTACACAGGTAAGTGTACAGCAAACGTTTACACTGGTCAGTTTACAGCAAACATTTACACAGGTAAGTGAATAGCAAACGTTTACAAAGGTAATTGTACAGTAAACGTTAACACAAGTCAGTGTACAGCACAACAGGTCAGTGTACAGCAAACCTTTACATTGGTAAGTAACCAGCAAACATTTACACAGGTTAGTGTACATCAAACGTTTACACTGGTTAGTGTACTGCAAACTGTACACAGGTCAGTGAACAACAAACGTTATTATATGACTATAAATATACAAGATTCTGATTGGATAAATCAGTACTTCGCTTTCCCTTTCAAAATGTGATGATCACCGCGCAATTTAGCACGTGAGGTTAACATTACTGTTAAACACCTAAGCGTGTACCCATAAATAGTAACAGGGAAAATCCAAGTTTTTTTAATGTGATGATCACCGCGCAATTTAGCACGTGAGGTTAACATCACTTTTTAGCACTTCAGCGTGTACCCATATATAGTAACAGGGAAAATCCATTTCCGCCGAAAGTAGAAACAGCGTCAAGACTAAAATGTTGAATGAAGAAAGAGTGAAAAGCAAAATTAAAGTAAAACGTTAAATTTTCAGAACAACTAATCATATAATAAAACAATTGATGACTTTTGATTTCGGTTAAAACCACAATTTAACAACCCTCGAGATCCGATAAATACCTCGGCCGTAAACGGCCTCGGTAATAATCACATCCCTTGGGTTGTTAAATTGTGGTATTAACCTCATCAAAAGTCATTAATTGTATATTAACACTGGTCAGTGAACAACAAACGTTAACACTGGTCAGTGAACAGCAAATGTTTACACTGGTAAGTGTACACCAAAAGTTTACAAAGTTAAGTGTATAGCAAACGTTTACGCGTATAATTGGCAAGTGTACAGCAAATGTTTAGATGCTTTGCATACAAAACACGTGTATAGGAGTATACTCGTGCAAGTGTAAAGAAAACATTTAACCTAGTTGATATACGTCAAACTTTCTTAACACATTAGTCGAACTTTTTTTACCAAATTAGTCAAATTTCTTTAACAAATTATACAGGTTAGTGTACAGCAAACGCTTACACAGGTGAATGTACAGCAAACGTTTACACCGATAAGTGTACAATAAACTTTTACACTGATAAGTGTACAACAAACCTTTACACTGGTAAGTTAACAGCAAACGTTTACACAGGTAATTGAACAGCAAACATTAACACAGGTAAGTGAACAACAAACGTTTACACAGGTAAGAGTACAGCAAACGCTTACACTGGGCAATGTACAGCAAACATTTACAATGGTAAGTGTACAGCAAACGTAAGCATAGGTCAGTGTACAGCAAACATTTACATACCAGTAGGTCAGTAAACAGCAAGCGTTTACACGGGTAAGTGAACAGCAAACGTTTACACAAGTCATTGTACAGCAAACGTTTACACTGGTCAATGCACAGCAAACGTTAACACAGGTCAGTGGACAGCAAACCTCTACACAGGTCAGTGAACAGCAAACGTTTACACTGGTAAGTGGTAGCCAACGTTTACACTGGTAAGTGAACAGCAAATGTTTTCACAGGTAAGTGTATACCAAACGTTTACACAATTAAGTGAACAGCAAACGTTTACACTGACAAGTGTACAGCAAACGTTTACACTGACAAGTGTACAGCAAACGTTTACACTGGTAAGTGTACAGCAAACGTTTACACTTGTAAGTGTACAGCAAACGTTTACACTGGTAAGTGTACAGCAAACGTTTACACTGGTAAGTGTACAGCAAACGTTTACACTGGTAAGTGTAAAGCAAACGTTTACACTGGTAAGTATATAGCAAATATTTACACTGGTAAGTGAACAGCAAACGTTTACGCTAATAAATATACAGCAAACGTGTACAGTGCACACCAAATGTTTACATTGAAAAAGAATACAACGAAAGCTTACTGATAAGCATACACGAAACTATACAAGAAACATTTACACTGATAAGAGTAAATTTAGTGTTCATCAAATGTTTTCAGTGGCATACATACAGCAAACACACTATTAAATGTTTATTCTGATAGGGAGAAAGTAAATCTGTAAACTGGTAGGCATACAGCAACCATTTACGCTGATAGGTGCACAGCATATTGTCCAGTCATTCTATGGTTTGACCTCAAACTAATTGCAACAGAAATGATTTTTACGGGAAAAAATCAAGAAACTGTTGTAGTACATCACATTAAAAATCGCAAAAAATCGAAGTGGGGGAAAGTCGTCAAATAACGAAAATAAAATGCAACATTTCATCTGGTGAAGTTATGGTATTCATGGCGACCGTAGACACAGAAGAGTTCACAAGGGAAATAATGAATTAAAACAAATAGCAGACGACGCTTCTTATTTTATAGAATTTATTGTTATAAGTAGAAGTTTAACATCAAAATTATGAAATTAAAACCTTTTACTTATTATTAAAGCAGTACACATGCTGTGCCTAGGTTAAATGAGTGCAAAATACAAACGATTTGTCTGACATTGCCAATCTGCGGTGACAAGCCAAGATGGCGAAAATTCCAGCTCGAAACACAAGTAAAGCTCATATTGTCCAATACTCATGCAAAAATTAATATATAAACACAAACAGACAACAAAAAACACATATTCTATGCTAAATATTCGCATACTACATATCCAAAAAAAAAACTATGAACAGCCATTACAGTCAATATAAATCAATATAAATATCGTTGAAAAATGGATTTTTGATGATTCATGTCACTGTAGAGTGAATATAATACACGGTGGCTAGTCGTTACGGACCCTTTCGGGAGAAACGGCGACTTTCAGATCAAGCAACGGATCATTTTTGAAAAGAATGGAGGAAAATGATGGATAGAGTGAATTCTTGAAGGGAAATAAACAAAAAGAACAGTAATGTAGTAATGTATTTTCTTTTTACGGAATGTCTTACAACTTTTTGTCCTTCAAGGAATACATGTTTTAATGATACAACACTTGATTATGTAATATTAAAACTTGAAAAATAACTTTGTCTGGCGAATGAGGAAAAGTATGGAAGCCAATACAGCAATAAATGACTAATTACGAAAGTTACACATAAACGTTAAATTTAAGGTTGAACGGGTCCTGAAACTCTTAGATAGACTTCGAATTTTCTAATATTTTCAAGACTTACACTTTGTTGATAGGGAATACAAAAAATTCAATAAAACTTGGCGGTTATGATCGTGAAATCAGTCATGTAGAAATCTGCTGGTTCGGTTGAAATGAAAGGGAAGATTTTCGAATTTTAACAAAATTTAAATACATTTTAGTTATATCAGATATATATCTTTATATTGATTAGGTAAGTTATTAGCTAATATACTTGCCTTTGATTTGCATGGAAAAAAATGGGGGTCAACAAATTTATTTGTGAATAAATGGCGAAATACCTCGATTATTTCTATACAAATTATCTCCACTTCATAGAAATGAAAGGTATTCCCTATTTGTCATTTACGTGCCATTCTTAACTTGATTGATTGATTGGTTTGTTGGTTGTTTGATAAGTTGGTTGATGTTGATCACCAAGTTTAGCGATATTTCAGCTAGATCATGGCGTTAACAGTGAAATGGATGAGTTCCTAAGTACCGACTTTGTTTTCTTTCTTTAAAATTTTCACTCAATCAAGTTCACGTGACACCAGACAAGTTGTTACATTTACCAAAGAAACCCTTATGAAATCTATTAAGATATCAAACAAAATAAACAGACACAGATGGGTCATACTATTTTGATGTAGCTCACCAAAGATGACGTTTGAAACAGTACAGATCAAGAGAAAATCATTTTTTACATCTTGGTTGGTTTATGTTGGAAACCAGTATTGTCTATTGTCTTTTGTCAGAGTTGCTCCCCTTTGCATAAGCGTGTAAAACGCGAGGTCAAAGTCTGAAAAGTCTCGCAAATTGTCTATTATGGTAAATTAGGAAATCAAAAAGTCGTATAAAATAGAAAAGTCAAGTACAAATAAAACAAATTTCTAAAACAACCCTATGCTTGTAGATAGAGTACTATATTATACACTGTATGTATATACTTGCATTAAATGTCTTTGAACCAGATATACCAATGCTGTGCAGCAGACCGCTACGTCTCAGATTTCTGTCAATCACCCATAAGAACAATCTTGAGCGAAATCATGTTCCAGTGATATCCAAAAAATGTTGTGATCTTTCAAGATAATTCGACACAGTGGCTGAGAGATGGGGAATACATAACATTTCATGTAACAGCTACGCCAAAAAATATCGAAATTTGTATATAAATTTTGATAGTATACGATTTGTAAGCCTTATGAAGATGAAAATTTGAAATGCAATATTTCTTTGATCTTTTCGACATTTCGATAAGTGTATATTGCTAAAAAAAATACATGTAGCAAAATATTGAAAATGCAAGGTTTGTCTCGTTCAATGGCAGATCCAGAGAGGAATTGTAGGGGTTGGACCCATTTACGAAAAAAAAAACAAAAATCACAACTTGTAAAGATATTAGGTAAAATATCGACAGAAATTTGAATGAGCTCTAGGCAGGAAAAGAAAATAGGTGAACGTTTATACCGTAATATGTCCTCTGACTGAGAATTGGTAGATTTGGTCTAATTTTAATGTGTTTAGTAAGAGCCATGATCATGAATTTGAGGTATTGAAATAAAGATGAACATGCTTCATTTGAGTCGAGTCGAGCCGTTACCGTATAATTTTAGAGGGTTTAGTCACTACATGTACTTAAATTATAATGGCGTTTAGCAAAAAATCAAAAACGTTGACTTTTTTCTTTATTATAACGCCAAAGTGGAAGATTTATTGTATGACAATACGTTCAGGACGACTTTTGACAATTAATGTCTTCTCAAAAACTTTATAAAATTGCACGAGGTTGCAGACAAGGCGAAATTTTCCCCACTAACATTGGAAGCTGATATCACAGATTGGATATTCTTATATTTGTTCTTTAAAAATCTTGAAATGAAGAGATGGAATAAGATTTTAAAATGACTTAAATATCTAAAATGATACATTCTTCGGCTTAATATATATAAGATTTTAAACATAAACGATAGTGAATGTATTATTCGTTGATGTGACGTCACAGCAGTACGTGATTGGTACATTTGTACAGGAAACGTGAGAACGGAGCACAGAGACTTGCTCTCGGAGAGAATTTCAAATTTGATAGTAAGCAATTTTTTTCTGGGCCGGGAGCAAGTCCCTGTGAACGGAGTTATTCGCTACTCATTCGATTGCCCAGTCATAGTTTCCAGTTTTAGTGATTTTTTTGAAAAAGGTTAATGTTTTACTCCAAATCCCCTCTGGACATTATATTATAAGAAACGCTTGACGTAGAGAAGAGGCCTTCTAATATTTTAAGTGGTAGTTTTTATTGAATGATTTCTGTTCGAATTTCCATGTTTTTTCTTTATAAAAACAATATTGCCCGAAAATGAGAAATTTCTATTGAAATAATTGAAAATGTTATAATATGTAAATTAAACAACTCTTCGCGTTACTAAACTTTTTTTGTCTACAATTTCCAATTTTCCTTGATTTTTCTTTTAAAAACACAATTGTACCCAAAAAAAATTATAAGAATTCAATTTTTAATATTTGATTTTTTACTAAAATGTTCATAACAACTCATTTTTTAAACAAATAATCTAAAAAATATTTTCCCTAACCTTTGACTTGTGGATTTTTCTGCGTTTTCCAGTTTTCTGCGATTTTTCCCCTAAAACCCAAATTTTACTCAAAAATTGTGAAAATTCATTTTGAATATTTGAATTTGTACTTATATGTTCATAACAACTCATTAATTATACAAATATTTTAAAATTATTTTCTCTTACCTTTGACTTGTGAATTTTTCTGCAATTTCCAGTTTTCTGCAATTTTTCTTTAAAAACCCCAATTTTTACCCCAAAAGTTTTAAAATTCAATTTTGAATATTTGAATTTGTACTTATATGTTCATAACAACTCATTAATTATACAAATATTTTAAGATTATTTTCTCTTACCTTTGACTTATGAATTTTTCTGCAATTTCCAGTTTTCTGCAATTTTTCTTTAAAAACCCCAATTTTTACCCCAAAAGTGTTAAAATTCAATTTTGAATATTTGAATTTGTACTTATATGTTCATAACAACTTATTAATTATACAAATATTTTAAAATTATTTTCTCGTACCTTTGACTTGTGAATTTTTCTGCAATTTCCAGTTTTCTGCAATTTTTCTTTAAAAACCTCAATTTTGACCCCAAAAGTGTTAAAATTCAATTCTAAATATTTGAATTTGTACTTATATGTTCATAACAACTTATTTATTAAATAAATACTTTAAAAATGTTTTCTCTAACCTCTCACTTGTGGATTTTTCTGCAATTTCCAGTTTTCCGCGATTTTTCTTTAAAAACCCAGATTTTACCCCAAAATTGTAAAAATTAATTTTAAATATTTGAATTTGCACTTATATGTTCATAACAACTCATAAATTAAAGTATTTCAAAAATATTTTCTCTAGCCTTTCACTTGTGGATTTTTCTGCAATTTCCAGTTTTCTGCGATTTTTCTTCAAAAAAACATATTTTTACCCCAAAAATGTGAAAATTTTATTTGATTTTTTTCACCAAGTATTTATATTTTTATTACTACTCTTTAGTTAAACAAATATTTTAAAAAATGTATTTCATTAGTACTGACCAGTGGATTATTTCAACAATTTCCAGTTTTCCGCGATTTTTCTTCAGAAAACGATATTTTTACCCCAAAATGGACAATTTCCCATTTCAATACGGCGTGTGATTTTTTACATGTTAAAGGCAATACATTAAATAAACAAATAAACATAAAATACTTTCTGTTGCAATTAGTTTGAGGTTTGGCCAAATTTGAGCTAGATTGACTGGACTAATAGGAAACGTTTGCAATGGTAAGTGTACAATAAATATGTAAACTCGTAAGTGTACTGCAAACGTACAGCGTGGTACGTACACAGCAATCGTTTCCACTAGTAAGAGTACATCCAAAGTTACAATGTTCCGTGTACATCCAACGTTTACACTAGTGTCTGTACAACAAATGTATACACTAGTAAGTGTACAGCAAACAATTGGACTGCTTAGTGTAAAGCAAATCTTTACACTAGTAAATGGACATCAAACGCTTTCACTGATTGTTATATAGTAAATATACAGAATTGTAGCAGTTTAGCAAACGCTTTCACATGTAAGTGTACAGCCAACGTTTACACTGATTTGTTTACAGCAAACGTTAAACACTGGATAGTGCATGGCAAATCTTAACACTAGTAACTGCACATCAATCGTTTGCGTTGTTTTGGTACATAGCAAACCTTTACACTGATAAATGAACAGCAAACGTTTACACTGGAAAGTGTACATCACACGTTTCAAGACTTCTACACAGTTAAATGTACAGCAAACGTTTACACAGTTAAAGGTACAGCAAACGTTTACACTGGTAAGTGCACAGGAAACATTTACACATGTCAGTTTACATCAAACGTTTACAGAGGAGGTAAATGTACAGAAAACATTTAGACAGGAAAATGTATGGAAAACATTAACACTGGTAAGTGTACAGCAAACTTTTACAATGGTACGTGTACAACAACCTTTTACACTGGTGGTTGATCATCAAACGTTAATACTGATAGGTTTACAACAAACGTTCACACTGGTAGGTGTACAACAAACACTTACACAGGTAAGTGTACAACAAACGTTTACAATGGTAGTACAACAAACGTTTACATTGGTATGTGTACAACAAACGTTTACACTGGTAGGTGTACAACAAAAGTTTACATTGGTAGGTGTACAGCAACATTTACACTGGTGAGTGTACTGCAAACGTTTACACTGGTATGTGTACAGCAAACGCTTACACTTGTAAGTGTACACCAAACGTTATCACTCGTAAATGTACACCAAACGTTTACACTAGTAAATGTACACCAAACGTTTACACTAGTAAATGTACACCAAACGTTTACAACAGAACAATTGTTTGCTGAATCCCTGAAGAGGAATTCACTAACCATACATCATTAGGTTGAACTTAGACCCAAGTCATCCATGAAATGTACGTCAGTCATCACTGTTTAAGGAGCACATGATCTGCCAGTAAAAATTTTACTGCTCTTCTGATCTTCTGAACATCACTTTAACCGAGTTACCCATGTAGCCTAGTATTTATCCGGCTTGTAACTAATGGTCAAACGATAAAATATAATTCCTCCACCTGCTCTAGTATCTCAGATCTGGATTTAAACCTGAACCACTCAAGACAGGTTAAGGTGACCTTTTTTTACCAGGAACCTCGTGACTATCCATGGACAAAATACTATTCCCCCTTTAACCCTTGTCTCTTATGCATAAAATACAGTCTATGGTTACCTTATTTTTATCAGGGCCCTCATGATCTACCAAAAATATCATTTCTCTGCCTGCTGTAGTATCTCAGATCTGGACTTATTCAAAAACTTAAACATAAGTCACACATGCATAAAATGATGGTGAGGGTACATCAACGTCAACACACTCTTCAAGGTGTATCTATACTCCTTCAGCTATGACTTGCACTTCGAAAGACACACGGACTTCAACTTTGTGACGGACGAACGGGCGAAACGCTATATCTCCTCCCAAACTCCGTTGTATATCGAATGAGAAAGCAAAGAAACCCATGTATTACAAAAATGTTTTATTCAACAAACGGCCAAGTGACTTAAAGCTAAAAATTTTATGTATGCCCATGTAAGCAGGAATACATCAACACGATTTTATCATAAATATTTCCATTAGTTTATAATAACTTTATTTGTTAATATAGCAAAAGGGATTGGACACAAGTTTTTCCAACTTAAGCAGTCCGCTCCCATACATAATAATTATTACAAAACAATTTCGATATTAACAAATAAGGTACATGCAAAATTAAAATCAATAATTGGTTCTTATTTGTACATGAAAAACATGGTTAAAGGGGTTTAATTACACAGAAGAAGAAAAATGAAAATTCCAAAGAGAAAAAAATATATAATAAAATCACTTTGCATCTACACGTATGTGTATAAACTCGAAGGTACATGGGGCGCAACATCAGAAATAAGAGGCATTTATACGATCAAAAATCTTTTGGATCCTTTGATAAATTTATAAACTTGTTTTAAAAAAATGTTTGTATTTTCTTGTATCGACAAGTTGTTGTTTCCTTTAGTTAAGAGATCAAGGTCTATTTCCACTGGCAAAGAACATAAACTTTCGAATAGATTTTCTCGAATATCTGTATATAGAGGACAAATGAAAAAGAAATGGTAAGCATCTTCTCGGACAAATCCACATTTACAAGCTGGACTTGCAACTATATTAACTTTATACAGATCATAGTTAAGGAATGACGAACAATTACGAAGTTGCGTTAAGCAAATATTTAATTTCCGAGGTCCGTAAGAAAAATATTTTGGTACAGGAGTACGTTTATAATTATCATTCATTTTACTTGCATATTTAAATTTAGATATAGAATCATTTGGATCTATATTTGCTCCATTCTCTTATAGTGGAGGGGATATACGAAGAACTGGAAAGAGATAGTCTACAAAAAGGAATCATAATATCAGAACCATTTCTAAGCGGGCATACTGCTGTACTTTGTATGGTCGGGGGTATAAGATCGCAAAGGTATGCGGGAGCTTGTCCATTTTGAATATTAAAGAATAAATTTAATTTGCGTTTTCGTCTTCTCTCTGATAGGGTTTCCCAGCCTGTTTCTCTGTATAGACAATCTATTTTTGTAAAAATTGGGAGACCGGTGACAATTCTGGCGGCTTCGAGTTGAAGACTTTCTAATTTATTTGATTAAACAATCCCACACTTCTCCCACACTTCAGAGGCATATTCGAACAATGTTCGTATAAACACGATATACAGTTTTTTTCTAAATTAGTTCTCCCAAGAGTAAATTTTAATTTACGTAGAACACAAAGATGTTTCGAGATACTAGTGATAAGATTGTCAAGTTGAGTATTCCATTTGGCATCACTAGAATATTTCCATTAATTGCATGACAAAACCAATTATGATCAATGGACACTTTTAAATTAAGATAAAATCTGCAAGTTGTAATTCCACATATTCACTTAAATACTCTTACTACTATTGTTAACCAAAATAATGAAAGTTTTCACCAAAAAAAAAAAAAAAAAAAAAAAAACACACAATAAATCGTGCACAATCAGCTTGATTTGACAAAATGACAACTTGTACAAATATTATTATTGTGGAAACACTTGCATTGGTAGATCAAGAGGACGTAGTACTTACTACGGTTGAAAAACTCCTAGCTTTTCTTAGACAATTTTTAAAATTCGTGCAGAATTTAGGCAAAAATTTACAAAATTGCCCTGAACCCCGTTTTTATTGAACCTTATTTGAACCCCTTTCCCACGAAGGCTGGATCTTTATATCCAGCAGAAAAGATTATGCAGTAGTTCTCATATTATAACAAAGTTTGACCAGTTGGTTCTAGTTGAAATAGAAGATGTATAAATAAATGAAGAAAATCAACTGTTGTTTCCACTGGGTTTAATGTATAATTGATTTCTGTAGAAACTGAACAATTCTAGTACAGTACATTCCACACACAATTTTCTTGCTTAGATCAACAGTCCAATCTAAGTTTATAAGAAAGTATGCGTAGCTCCATGGTAACAAAAAAAGTTGGCAACAATCTTTTACAAGTATCAGGCAGATATACGTATATTGAACAATTGAGAATAAGTTTGTCCATTATCTTCAAAAAGGGGTTAATTTTATCATTCATATTATATTATATAGAGCTGAATGCAACACTATTATGTACTAGTATCTTACCTGTTTCAACCTTATCCGTCTTCAATCTATTTCCTACCCACCACACTGTTCATCGTGTACTAATAGATTTCCTACGAGGAGCGATGACCAGGTTACCGAAAGCTATAAAATTTTATTTATTTGGTCTAGAGCGCTTGACATAGTGCAGGAGGTGTTGCCAATACAACATAGGTTCAAATCCAGCTGTAGACCTTTGCTGGATTTTCCGATGCTAACAGGTATAAAAAGATGATTTTCTGCTGTTGGCATTCGGAATCATATATTCTACCTTCGCAGCTCACCTTACAGATCCATATTATAAAGAGCTGCGTGCAACACTATTATCTATATTACCTTATGTAAATATTTGACTTTTTTTTACAACCGAAAAAAAGAGGCTCTCGAGAGTCTCTACTTCTCACCGGGGTCCTCTGCTACACCATATCCTAAGTTATTCCCTGCTGGCAGCCATCTTGGATAAGATACGAACATGAAATTCATAAAATTTGAAGAGGGTCGCCCAAGGAATGCAATGTTGCAATTAAACAGAAATCGTTCAAACAATTAAAAAGAAGAACTTTAAATGCATGTCCAATAAGGCCCTACTTTCCTATTTGTTTCCCGATGACAGCCATCTAGGTTAAGGTACCAACATTACAATTGTGGACCCAAATTGATGCCTCGCCCGTCCCTGTTTGGTCGCTAAATTGATATGAAAACTCAAATTGACTTAATCAGAAAAACCTAACATGTTCAATAGACTATGAAGTTAGGGTAACTGACAAAAACAATATAGCAGACTGCTATGTACTACCACAAAACCAACCTAAATACCAAATATCATTGACCTACGACTAATAGATACTGAAAAATCAAACATGTTCACTAGTCCGTGAAAATGAGGTCTTCACTAGTCCGTGAAAATGAGGTCAAGGGCAAAAGCCAAATACTAGTAGCAGGCAGTCATGTTCCGTCTAAGACCAACCCACATACCAAATATAATTGACCTACCATCAATAGATAATGGGAAACTTAACATGTTCACTGGACCATGATATTGAGGTCACAGAAATGACAGACTTATCCATATACCAAATGTCATGGACCTACCATTTATAGATAATGGAAAAGTTAACATGAACACTGGACCGTGAAATTGAGGTCACAGAAATAAGTCATATTGCAGACTGTCATGTACTACCACAGACCAACCCACATACCAAATATCATTGACCTGCCAAAAAGAGATGCTGGAAATCCTAACATGCTTACTGGACCGTGAAAAAAAACATATAACAGAACGTTATGTATTTCTTAAGACCAATCCACATACCAAATATCATTGACCTACCGTTAATAGTTACTGGGAAACTGATCAAATCAGAAAAACATTACATGATCACTAGACTATGAAATTTGGGCCATGGACAAAAACCACATTACAGTCCGTCGTGTGCTCCCCAAGACCAACCCATATACTAAATATCATTAACCTACTACTAATAGTTACTGAAAAATTAATTAATTGCAATAACTTTACATGTTCATTGGACCATGAAATTAAGATCACAGACAAAGGCCATATAGCAGACTGTCATGTACTACCCAAGACCAATCCATATACCAAATGTCATTGACCTACCACTTTTAGTTACTGAAAAAATGACCTTATCACAAAAACTTCACATGCTCACTAGACCGTGAAATTGAGGTTAAGGACAAAACCCATATGATAAACAGAATGCCTTGTACTACCTAAGATCAACCTACAAACCATATATCATTGCCCTACCACTAATAGTTACTGAAAAATCATCACAAAAACTTAACTGGACCGTGAAATTGAGGTCAAAGACAAAAGCCATATGGCAAACTGCCATGTAAAACTAAAGACCAACCTATATACCAAATATTATTGAGATGCTGGAACTCCTAACATGCTTACTGGACCGTAAAATCGAGGTCAAACAAAAACCATATATAAGAAGTTGTGTACTTTGAACAAAGCACATACAGTGCGTCATGTACTCCCCATGACCAACCCATATTACTAAATATCATTACCTTCCAACTTATAGTTACTTAGAAAATGACCTAATCACAAAAACTTAACATGAAAGTTCACGCCGTTGCCGCCATACTTTGTACACATGTCTCACTTTCGGCTACTCTCGTCGCAAGCGAGACAAAAATCACAACCTTTGAAGGGACAGCCCAAGCACTTTTGTGACCATGGTTTGGTTTGCAATGGTTCAGTGGTTTCAGATTACAAGTTTCCTGCTGGCGGTCATCTTGGATGAGGTACTACACTTTGAAGAGAATCATGAGAGAGAGATCAAGTTTGGTTGTAATTGGGTAAGTAGTCTCAGAGGAAAAGATCTTTAAATGCATTTCCCACAAGGTCCTATATCAATCTTTGTGACTAAGTTTGTTTCCAATTGGCCCAGTGGTTTCAAAAGAGAAGATCTTTGAATGATCATCGCCGACAAATGGACGGATGACAGGTGATGGCAAAAGCTCTGAGCTACAAATTGATTGAGAGACTAAATGATAGTTGTTCACACTATGGTTCATAAAATTTAAGATTTGAAATTTCTTGCATTTTGACTTTCAATGTATTGTGTGTTGAAGGGCAGATTCAGATAACCTTTTTGTGGGACAGAATAAGTGAACCATTCATCAGCAACTTTTCTCCCGTGAAAAAGCAGAACCAGCCCAATGCTGACTATTTCAGCTTGCCCTTCCTGACAGGGTACAATCATCTTATCCTTCTGTTGGAACAGAATCAGCTTTCCCTTTTGATGAAACAGTATCGCAAGTCTGGATTTTATCAATAATTCGTAAAGGTTCTGCGGAACCTGGTGTCTCGCCTGCTCACTCAGCTTTCACTATAATTTGACCTGTATTAAGATGTGGTTGCTAAGGAGAATTCAAACAAATAACTGGTCTTTGAGAGTATCAGGGAATTTACCAAAATTGAAATCAAAAATTTTTGAAATCTAACCATTGAAAATATTTGCTTTGGCAAAAATTATCAAAAAATATGAAAGAGAAAGGAAATGGGGTAAATATCAAGGAGACAACATCCCATATCCAGGTTAAAACGACCCAAAACAAAACATCTAGGGGTCACCATATGGTCTTCAACACAGTGAGGAACCTCACACCATATAGTAAGCCCTAAATGGCCCCGAAAAGGTAAAAAAGTGAATAAATCAATGGAAACAAACCACCAAAAAAGTATGGTTGCTCACAAGGATTCCCAAAAATTGCTCGTCTTTGAGAGTTTCAGGAAATTTACCAAAATTGAAATCAACATTTTTTGAAATCTTACCATTGGAAACATTTGTCTTGACTAAAATGCATCCAAAAAGCATGGTTTCTAACAAGAATTCCAAAAAATTGCTGGTCTTTGAGAGTTTCAGGAAATTTACCAAAGTTGGAACCACATTTTTGGATTCTAATTTTTCTGAATTATGCGTCATATGAAAAAATGACTGGAATAATTGATTATATACAAAAATTTCAAAAATTGTTAGTCTTGGACATTTTCAGGAAATTTACCAAAGTTGGAACCGGAATAAAATTCCAAAATCTTATTGCACATCTATAGACTATATGCAACAATCTACATCAAAATTAAATTTCTTTATCCCAATTTTGTTTGATATATGGACCTAGAGTGAAAATTTAGCCAAATTCATTGATGCGAAAAATATAGGTCAAGGTGACATAATTCTGGTATGGATGTTGGTTACTACTAAAGATGTAACCACGTACCAATCGTTATCTGTCATTGACATGTAGGTGCTGAGATATGGTGCAAACCAAAAAATTTGATCTAAAAAAACTAAGTCCAACTTATGGCAAAAAAAAAACTTTGGGATCTTTTTTTTTTAAATTAAACTTGGGATTCAATAATGAAGTTCCACAATATTGTGTCAAAATTTCATTGATATTGAACATGATATGAGAAAGTTATTTAAGTTCAAAAAAAGTTTAACATTTGGGTTAACCAAATGTTCACGACGACGCCGACACCGACGAAATCTATGGTCGCTATGTGTCGCCTTTGCGACATTCGTCGCAGGCAAGACAAAAAGGCACTCATACATGAAATGTAGGTCAAAGTAACCCAAATTTTATACCAACATAAAGAACTATCAAAAACATATCTGTCAACAAAAGCTCATTTACCTATGACTTGCAATTCAAAAGATATATGGACTTTTTCTTTGTTACAGACAACCAAATCGAAATGGACAGGCAAAACTATATCTCCTCCCCAAGTCCGTTGGATGATGGAATAAAAATGTCTCATGAAAACACACAGAAATCCATGTATTACAAAAATGTTTTACTTTGTTGGGCAAGGCGTTAAAAATTGGCAGAATCGACTTACTGCACTGAAAGAATAACTAGCTTGCCCTTCCTACTGAACAGAATCATTCAACCCTTCCTGTCAGAGTAGAACCAGCTTACCTCTCTGACAGAGCAGAATCGGCTTACCCTTTCAGAGCAAAACCAGCTTACACTTCCTGACAGAACAGAATCGTCTTATCCTTCCAGAGCAGAACCAGCCTACCCTTTTTGACAGAGCAGAATTGGCTTACCCTATCAGAGCAGAACCATCCTACCCTTCCTGACAGAGCAGAATCGGCTAACCCTTCAAGAGCAGAACCAGCCTACCCTTCCTAGCAAAACCAGCTTACCCTTCATGACAGAACAGAATTGGCTTACCCTTCCAGACAAAGTAGAATCAGCTTACCCTTTATGACACACCGGTTGTAGAATCGGCTTACCATTCTGACAGTGTAGAATCAGCTTACCCTTTATGACACACCGGCTGTAGAATCGGCTTACCATTCTGACAGAGTAGAATCAGCTTACCCTTTATGACACAACGGTTGTAGAATCGGCTTACCATTCTGACAGAGTAGAATCATCAGCTTACCCTTAATGACACACCAGTTGTAAAATCGGCTTACCATTCTGACAGAGTAGAATTAGCTTACCCTTTATGACACACCGGTTGTAGAATCGGCTTACCATTCTGACAGAGTAGAAGCAGCTTACCCTTTATGACACACCGGTTGTAGAATCGGCTTACCATTCTGACAGAGTAGAATCAGCTTACCCTTTATGACACACCGGTTGTAGAATCGGCTTACCATTCTGACCGAGTAGAATCAGCTTACCCTTTATGACACACCGGTTGTAGAATCGGCTTACCATTCTGACAGAGTAGAATCAGCTTACACCGGTTGTAGAATCGGCTTACCATTCTGACAGAGTAGAATCAGCTTACCCTTTATGACACACCGGTTGTAGAATCGGCTTACCATTCTGACAGAGTAGAATCAACTTACCCTTTCAAATGAAGCTGAAACAGCATACCCCTTCTGACAGAGTAAAATTAGCTTGCCTTTTCTTACAAAGTAGAACCAGCCTACCCTTTCTGAAAGATTAGAATTAGCTTACCCTTTCCAACAAAACTGAAACATTCTACCCTTCATGACAAGTAGAATCAGCTTACCCTTTCCATCAATGCTGAAACAGCCTACCCTTCATGACAGAGAAGAATCAGCTTACCCTCTCAAACAAAGATGAAACAGCCTACCCCTCCTGACAAAAGTAAAATTAGCTTGCCCTTCCTTACAGAGTAGAATCAGCTTACCCTTTCCAACAAATTTGAAACAGCCTACCCTGACAGAGCAGAACCAGCTTAACCTTCTGACAGTAGAATCAGCTTACCATTCTGACAGAACAAAATTGGCTTACCCTTCATAATTAAAGAATGAGCTTACCTTCCTGACAAAACATAATTGGTAATCCTTTCTGCAAAAGCAGAATCAGATTACCCTTCTCATAGAGCAGAACAAACACTTCTTGACAGAGTAGAATCAGGTTACACATCTGATGAATATCATTACTTATTTATTTGTAAAAACGATAATATTGTTTCTCTTCGTAAAAAATACATACCAGAGTATTACATTAGAAACCCTAACTACAGTAAAATGATTGGTCTCCTATCAATATGCAATGTTGAGGTATATAAACGATTGTCTCTGTTTATACGAAAATTAGCAAATATTGTTTAAATCTGTCTTTATCTTTTTTATGTATTTATTGTGTTATCTTGTGTATTAAATTACTGTGATGTTTTATATTATGTAATAATTACTGTTTATGCCTCATCTACATTTCGCCATGTCTATGTTTGTTTATATTTTTTGACCTCATGTTACACTTTGTGTCTGAGTGTTATCAATAAACTTGTGAAACTTGTGACAAAACACAATTGGCTAATCTTCTGATAGAGCAGAATTGGTTATCTTTTTGATACAACAGAACCAGCTTAAACTTGTGACAAGCACAAACAAGATTTTCAGATTTGGTATGGGTATTAACTTTTGCCACTTGCACGATTAAATCAGGACCATTTATTTCTCTTTAAATATATTTAAATACTGTAGTAGTACCTTTATTTGTGGACAACAATTTTCATGGTTTTCATAAATATCACCATTTCATGGGTACTTAAATTGGTAGTTTCAAGCTTTGTGCATTACTACTCCAGGGAAAAAGAGCATATCCTTGGTGAATTAATTTTGTGGTTTTAGCAAACCGAGAAATCTATGAAATTTGAAGCCCCATAAACAATTGAGCTTTCACAGTATTTATGAGAATATCTTTATTTATCGGCAATATGTACATATTCTCTTTGATCTTACTGACTGATGTTGTCAGTATTTCCGTACTGACCTGATACAAGAAAATATCAGGCAATGATGTCATGAAATTGACATCATGACTCTTACGATGTTGCCGATAAAAACAAAAATGGTAGTTTTGAAGGTCTCGACAGAAAATATCACTAGTATCAAAGCTCGTCCTATCGGACTCGCTGCGATACGGTGATATTTCTGTCTCGACATTCAAAACTACCATTATTCTATATACATCGACTTGACATCTAAAATTGTTGTCATGGCAACCAATATGCCTGTAGAAGTATCCAACACATAAATGTCGTGGAGAAATGAACTGAACTCGTTAGATCTTTTTACTTTTTTAAATTTTCTGTGGTTTTAATACTTGTCAAACAGATTTGGTATAAAGTCCTGAGAAGTTAGATCTTGTTGAAGGAAGAAACATCAACACTTTGTACCTACAAATAAACGGAGACAAGTTTTCAATACAAATATATATTACTGACAGATGTGTGAGAAATCAAGTTAATCTTACAGATGCTGAATAATTTAATACAGTAAATCATATAATTTCTGAGAGCGATTTATTTTTGCTATTCTTGTGAGCATGTATTAGGATTAAACATATTGATAATTATACTATAAATAATCAGATTCTGATTATCGCAAAATATTCAACGAATGATCGAATAACGCAGTAATTCATGAATGTGTGCAGCGCATGAGTGAATTACAATGTTTTTCGATCATGAGTTGAATATTTTTGATAATCAGAATCCCAGATTAGTTATTGTTTTTATTATATAGACATTTCACATAAAATATAGCGGTTTAAATTATGATTCATGAACTACGTTTTCTATGTTAATCCGCTGCGACGTTTACTTAACAACAACGTTGACAACGTCTATTGTGACGTCACTTCCTAGAGTGAAATTATGGAAAATAATTTCACTGTTAATTATCACTTTTCTTTCACTGAGAAATTTCAATCTTTCACCACAATCTATATAATAAAATGAAATAAAATGTCAACACGAATATGTGTCTAAGGAAAGGGACACAATGCCCCGCCTCACAACTAATTTGAACAATGCTATGTGATCAGGCATGAAGTTGGTTGCATTGATTATATTTTTATGATGATTTCTGTTTAATTATACCCAATTAGTATTAAATTTAATGGGTGTTTAATGATAATAGCTTACATCCTTCACAGAAAAGAAACTTAATTCTATAGATGAACCTCAAACCATCCCCTTTCTCCATGATCAGTGAAGCATGATGTTGGTGGCATGGGTAAATTTTTATTATTATTTTCTTTAATCATACCCTAATGTGTATTTATATAAAGTTTCATGATAATAGCATACATCTTTCACATAAAAAAACATTGAACCTAAATGTATAACTTCATACCACCCCCTTTTTTCAATGATCAGTGAAGCATGAAGTTGGTAGAAAGGATAAATTTTTATGATGATTTTTGTTTAATTATACCCTAATGAGTAAAAAACTTCAACCTAAGAGTAAACCTCAGAATACCCATCTTTTTTCCATGATCAGTGAAGCATGAAGTTGGTAGCATGGATAAATTTTTCGTATGATTTTTGTTTAATTATACCCTAATGTGTATTTATATAAAGTTTCATGATAATAGCCTTCACAGAAAGAAAACTTCAACCTGAGGGTAAACCTCAGAATACCCTCCTTTTTTCCATGATCAGTGAAGCATGAAGTTGGTGCCTTGGATAAATTTTTATTATGATTTTTGTTTATTCACAACCTAACGAGTATTTATGTAAAGTTTCATGATAATAGCAAACATCCTTCACAGAAAAAAAACTTCAACCTAAGGGTAAACCTCAGTAAACCCCCTTTTTGTTCCATGATCAGTGAAGCATGAAGTTGGTGGCTTGGATAAATTTTCATTGTGATTTTCGTTTATTCACAACCTAAAGAGTATTTATGCAAAGTTTCATGATAATAGCATACATCCTTCACAGAAAAACAAGTGATGACCCTAAAAGATGTCTCGCCTGTCCCTGATAGACTCTAAATTGATGTGAAATCTGAGTGAACTAATCAGAAAAGTTAACATGCTCACTAGACTGTGAAATTGAGGTCAAGGACAAAAGTCACCTGCCAGACTGACATGTACTACCCAAGACCAACCTACATACCAAATATTATCAACCTACCACTTCTAGTTATTGAGAAATGGACTTAAGCAGAAAAACTTAACGTGGCCACTAGACCGTGAAATTGAGGTCAAGGTCACATGACAAATGTTGACTGGCATATACCCAAATAAATCTTGCTTTAGGACAAATATTGTGAGTCTAGAGGCTACATTTGCTGAGAAATAGACTTGAATGTAAAAATTTAACAAAGTCACTGAACCATGAAATTGAGGTCAAAGAAACATGACAGGTGTCAGACTGGCGTGTACCCATATAGATCTCCCTACAAACAAAATATGACGGGTCTAGGTGTAACAGTTACTGAGAAAAGGACTTGAATGTGAAACTATGTCGCAGATTTTCTAAGTTCAATGAACCATGCAATTGAGGTCAAGGCAACACGACAGGTGTCAGACTGCCGTGTACCCATATAGATCTCACTATAGACCAAATATGACAAGTCTAGGTATTATAGGTCCTGAGAAAAGGACTTGAATGTGAAACTATGTCGCAATGTTTATGTGCTTATTGAACCATGAAAACAAGGTCAAGGTCATCCAAAATATATGCTGCTGGAAAGGTCATCACTTGGTGGTGCTGTGGACCAAAGATGATGTTTGTATGTATTACCCTTGAAAAGTTATGAAGGTTTTAGAAAAAAGTTTACGCCCCGCCGCCGGATTGCTATACCTATGTCTCGCTTTCAGCGACTTTCGTCGCAGGCGAGACAAAAACTTCAACCTAAGGGTATACCTTAGAATACCCCCCCTTTTTTCCATGATCAGTGAAGCATGAAGTTGGTGGCTTGGATAAATTTTTATTATGATTTTTGTTTATTCACAACCTAATGAGTATTTATGTAAAGTTTCATGATAATAGCATACATCCTTCACAGAAAAAAAAACTTAAACCGCAGGGTAAACCTGACTTGGGACAGACGAACGGACGGACAGACACACCCGAACACTATATGCCCCCCCTACTATCGTAGGCGGGGCATAAAAATATTTTTAATCCTAATACAAATACATAACCAGAAATAGAAAATCATGAAAATCAGTCATCGAGAACTTGAAACATGAAATAAAGTTTCTGCAAAAAAAATTAATGTTCAGTAACTTTGGCCTGTAGGAAAAAGTTTGCTAGGAAATAGTTTTTTTTACTACAACAAATTCAACAGATATAATAACAGAAATTTTCTATGCATGGATTATTCTGTACGTACAATAAAAACAACTATTTTCACGGATTGTCAGCCAGTTTTATTCCTTTCCCACTGAACCTTGAATCAATATGGCAATTGCAAATCAAAGTCGGTGTGGAAACAAAACTAGTGTGAAAAAAATAACAAGTAGGGACATAATGATATAATCCTCAAGAAATAACTTTTCCAATGAAAATATTCAGACCCCTGAAAAAATTTCCCTTTTTTAAATATTTAAGTTATATAAAAATTTATATAGTCAATTTACTGAAATACTGTATTAATGGAGGGCTAATTTTTTTTAGGAGTCTCCAATCCAGAATTCCAAAATTGACCTAGACTTAAAGGCCCTTCTTTTCTGAACATTTCTAATTGGTCAAAATATCATTACAAATCTGAATAGCAATGAAACAAAATTCAGAAATTAATGCCATTATGGCTTTAGTTTATTCTTGGATTGTATAACCTGAATTAAAAGGATGATATTTGAGGATATATGATAAATGAGAAGACACTCCCATGACCCTTGGGTCAAAGTGACATACAAAACTTACATAATCTTCAAATGCTGTAATTTTCTCTTCTAAATCATCAGTTCCTACTTTATCGTCTTCCACAACACACATAATCTGTAGTTTTTTTATACCAAAACCAACAGGAACAAGTCTTCCTGTGAACAGTTGAATAAAACATGAATTAAATCTTCTACAGTAGACATAAAAAGATTTCTTGAATTTCATTACAATAGATTAAATTTTCATACTTAACGTGGAAGGATCAACTCATATACATGTAACATAAAACAGTATTGATGAGTTTTTATTGGTGAAATTTGTTTGAAAACTTCTTTTTTGAATACTTAATGTTACTGGGGTATATTCTCCTTGATAGTTTTCTGCATACTGATACAAATATTCGGAATTATCACCTGAAGGATCTTTTTCTATCGATTACGTCAGCAAAGCAGCAAAAACTAGAGGCTCTAAGGAGCCTGATTCCCTCACCTGGCTTAAGTTTCCAGGACTAAGTTAACATTATACCAAAAAATTTGCATTGACATCTGTCTAAATCATATATCATTAATCATATTTTATTTTATTGTATTCTGTAAATGTTAAGCTCGTATGGGCCCCTTGTTTGTGTTTTTGTTTGTTATAATATATGTTGTTATAAACAGATGTAGTTATTGAGTTAACTTTGACTGTACTTAATATATATATATATATGTGATTATGATGAATTTGTTATTTATACTGTGGGCCAGACGCATGTATTGTACTTAATAAAATGATATGATTTTGATATGATGCTATTTTGATATGATGATATTTTCAACCTAATGTCATATTTCTTGACACGAAATAGAAACTAGAGCATGTCGAAACTGGCGTTGTCGGAAGGGCCCCGCAATTCCATGTAAAAGTAAAATTGAGGTAAGTGGGGATTCACATTCTGTTTGACACAAATGTGTTGATACAGTAATTTGCTGGATACAGTGAATTCTTGAATTTTTACCAAACCATGTCATTTTTCAGCTTCAGACTTAATATCAAATCATTCCAAGTTGATACAGGTCTAAAAATCTTATGAAGATAATTTGGTTTATAGTAAAAAGTAAAAGTATTGGCAAACAGGAAGTGGTTGATCGACAAATTTGAAAAACCACTTTTGCAATTCAACTCATCATTTCAAAGCTTCAAACCAAATTTCCAATCATTCCCTCCAGTAAAGCCAAGAAATCTGTGACCCAAATTTAGTTTTTAGTAAAAATTCAAAGTCTCAGCAAACAGGAAGTGGATGTCCAACAAACTTGAAAATTGTTTACACAATACAACTCATCATTTCCAATCTTCAGACCAAATTTCAAATCGTTCCCTTCAGTAGAAGCAAAGAAATCTTTGACGGAAAATTTGGTTTTTAGCAAAAATTCAAAGTATCGGCAAACAGGAAGTGGGCACCCGACAAACTTGAAAATTGCTTACACGATACAACTCATCATTTCCAAGCTTCAGACCAAATTTCAAATCATTCCCACATATAGAAGCCAAGAAATCTGTGACGGAAAAAAATTGTTGACGGACAGACGGACAGACAGACGGACAAAGTGAAAACTATAGGGCATCCGCATCTCGATGCGGGGCCCTAATGATGCTACTATTAATGAAGAGGTGACCTTGCTGATATTGTTATGGGGGTATGGATGCCTTTTACTGTTAAACGTCTAATACCTTTTTTCAGCGATTTTTTTAGTTAACATTTAATGGGGCAAAACTTAACCGTTAATCCTAATAAATATATTATCATGATTCCTGAAATTACTCAATTTTCATACCATTATCTTTATTTGGAGAAAAAGCATTTCATCATATTCAAAACATACTTTTCATTGAAGATCTTATGGTGGTTTTGAGTTGTTATCACTCCCCTTTGGGTCGTTGTCTCTTTGACACATTTCCCATTTCCCTTCTTTTTTCTATTTTGTAGATATATCTTGCAAATATATCATAAAGGCATAAATATTACTGTTAACATCATTTGGTCTGATTTTTTAAAGGTAACTGTCATAAGGACACACCCATTCCAGCCTCTGTTGTATGGAAACTAAAAACAAGAGTAGACCCTAAAAGATGTCTCGCCCGTCCCTACTTGACATTTGAATTGATGTTTTAAAGGGAAAATTCGCAAAAAAATAAAAATTCAATATTTTATTCCTCATATCTTAGTTAGCACATAAATATATGTATTACTGTTCAATTGTCTCGGATAACTGTACAAGACTGAATTAATTATGAGCAGATACCGGTGCATCAACCGCCATATTGTCGTCTTGTCAACTTAAAAAGTCACGTGATACCTAAAGACCACAAAATACCAAAACTCGATAAGCCTGTGAAAAAACAGCAAGTACATAAATGTACATAACTCTGATCTGTCCAAATACAAAGTGATTTCTTTCAAAAAATTCTACGATTTGTAATTTATTCTATAAAGAACTGAAAATTTGCAGCTATTTCTTTAAAATATATCATTAAATTGATAATATATCCAGAACTTTTACGAAGTTCCCGTGTTCACAAATCAACAGAAAGCATTGTAGATTCATATTGACAAGAAGTATTCATAGATATGCAGGCGTGTACACACCATACTGTGTATTAACTGTTTATTGAGATGACAGGTGTCAGACCCATCCGGCCACTTCTATACCTGTAAAAATCACTTGATCTTACCTGGAAAAAGTGACGACCCCCGTTGATACCACCTGCTGTGTACACGATAAACTCTGCACGCAAACATCTTATGCATTGAAACGGTATGAGACTCATAACTTAGTACCTATAGTTATACATACAAACAGTAGAAAGTCCGGATAGAAACTTCTATCTTTTTTTCTTAAAACCGATTGCAGTTGTGTTTACATTGGATCTACATTTTTATGTCATGCTATATTGTTGAGCAGGAGACGGCTCGTTTTGTGCAGAAAATGAAATTGGTACAAATTATTTAAAAAAAAAAACAACGTGCAAGCCAAACTTAGTCTGATGTAGGGGCATTTGTCCTGCTCAACACAGAGATTAGGCTGTGTTCAGCAGGCGCGGATCCAGGGAATTTGAAAAAGGGGGGTACGGGGGTTGGAACCCCCTTTTTTGGACAATCATGTTCCTGATTTTTTACTAAGAAATACCCCAAAAATATTCGTGCCTCGCTCCCCTCGGCGAAATTTTCTATCACTTCGAAATTGGATCCCCCTTTTCAAATTCCCTGGATCCGCGCCTGCTGAACACGGCCTAATCTCTGTGGATTACGGTATACCACTACTGTCTGTATAAACAATTTCGGCATTGTAAATATATTTTTTTTTCAGACAACTTAAACCCATGACACATAAGCATTTTAAAATGTCACTTGTATTGTAAAAGACATTACAAAAACTAGTTTAACCCCGCCGCAGCAGGTTTGCGCCTGTCCTAAGTCAGGAAATTTATTAAGCCTTTGTGTGTCTTGTCTGTTTTCTAGTTAGTTCACTTTATGTCTATCGGAGTCTAGGAAGATGCTTATTTCGCTGAACTTGATTACTCTTTTATTAAGGGGCCAACTCCGACCTACCGTTGGATGTGGGGTTTCCTCATCGTTCATTGAAGATCTTATGGTGGCTTTGAGTTGTTATTGCTCCCCTTAGGGTCGTTGTCTCTTTGACACATTCCCCGTTTCCCTTCTTTTTCTTATTACAAGAATCAACCTCTTAGCGTTATTTTTTTTTATACATAAGCTGGGACTAATATCATATTTGTCCTAGACAGTACTAAACCGAAGTTTGAGCACAGTCGGACTCAGCTACTGAAAAGGGGTGCAGAAAAAAAGGGTCTAGGCTAATTTGTCATATTTTGTCAAACTTCTGCACGAAATAAAAACATTTTTAACACCGGATACAATCTCTTCAGATCCTCTAGTTTTGTCCCGGTGAACGACACTTTTTACAGTGTGTGACCCTCGCAGAAACGTATATCATGAATGAACTGCATCTGTTTTTTAAATTTTATCCAGTATCCGTCATTTATTTAATATCAGTGAAATATTTTGTATCGTGTCATAAAAAAATAGGCGTGTGCCTTTTCTACTAATTAGTGCGGCACACGCCACATTTACCTGTAGGGCATGACACAGGTAAAATCTGACAAGGGACAAGATTCTGTATATTTGGTTGTTAATTAACCTCTGATGATTACATCACTACAAAGGTATTAACTTTTCAACACAGGAACACAGAAGCACGCGGGCGTGTGTGTGCACATATTTATTACTTCCTAGATTGTTTTGAGGATAATAAAAGAAAATTAATGTTTTTTTTTGTTGTTATTTTGAACTACTTTTCTGGCATCTTTTTGCATCGATTTAAAACATCAACAGCCAATTTTATTTGACTGTAAATTTGGAATTTAGTTATTCTACGAAGCAGTTATGTTGAAAGAAACAGGATTTAAACAAAAGGGTAACACGTTTGTCATTGTTTTTCTGCAGTAATTAGTTATTTCATGATCTCACTCGAACGTTTTAAATAACGATAAAAAACAGTGGTATGATTTTTTTTAAATGACCGAGATCTAGCCAGGTGACGTCACTCAGCTAAAATTTCTAGTAGAAATGAATAATAAATATCGTTTTTCTCCTATACCAATGCGAATTTTTACTTAAAACTTGGTCAACATGTTCACAAGGTTACTTAGAGTAAATTAAGGTCTTATTCAAAATTTAGTGAATTTTCCCTTTAAACAATAACTAAACATGCTCACTAAACTGTGAAATTCAATTCACTGACAAAAACTAGAGCATGTCGAAACTGGCGTTGTCGGAAGGGCCCCGCAATTTCGATCCTGAAATTCCATGTACAAGTAAAATTGAGGTAAGTGGCCGATTCACATTCTGTTTGACACAAATGTGTTGATACAGTAATTTGCTGGATACAGTGAATTCTTGAATTTTTACCAAACCATGTCATTTTTTAGCTTCAGACTTAATATCAAATCATTCCAAGTTGATACAGGTCTAAAAATCTTATGAAGATAATTTGGTTTATAGTAAAAAGTAAAAGTATTGGCAAACAGGAAGTGGTTGATCGACAAATTTGAAAAACCACTTTTGCAATTCAACTCATCATTTCAAAGCTTCAAACCAAATTTCCAATCATTCCCTCCAGTAGAAGCCAAGAAATCTGTGACTGAAATTTAGTTTTTAGTAAAAATTCAAAGTCTCAGCAAACAGGAAGTGGATGTCCGACAAACTTGAAAATTGCTTACACAATACAACTCATCATTTCCAAGCTTTAGACTAAATTTCAAATCATTCCTTTCAGTAGAAGCTAAGAAATCTTTGACGGAAAATTTGGTTTACAGTAAAAATTCAAAGTATCGGTAAACAGGAAGTGGATGTCCGGCAAACTTGAAAATTGCTTACACAATACAACTCATCATTTCCAAGCTTCAAACCAAATTTCAAATTGTTCCCTTCTGTAGAAGCCAAGAAATCTTTGACGAAAAATTTGGTTTACAGTAAAAATTCAAAGTATCGGTAAACAGGAAGTGGATGTCCGACAAACTTGAAAATTGCTTACACAATACAACTCATCATTTCCAAGCTTCAGACCAAATTTCAAATCGTTCCCTTCAGTAGAAGCCAAGAAATCTTTGACGGAAAATTGGTTTTTAGCAAAAATTCAAAGTATCGGCAAACAGGAAGTGGGCACCCGACAAACTTGAAAATTGCTTACACGATACAACTCATCATTTCCAAGCTTCAGACCAAATTTCAAATCATTCCCACATATAGAAGCCAAGAAATCTGTGACGGAAAAAATTGTTGACGGACAGACGGACAGACAGACGGACAGACAGACGGACAAAGTGAAAACTATAGGGCACCCGCATCTCGATGCGGGGCCCTAAATATATAGCAGGCCATTATATACTACCCAAGACCAACCCATATACAAAATATCATTGACGTACCACAAATATATACTGAGAAACTCAACATGGTCACTTGACCATGAAATTGAGGTAGAGGACAAAAGTCATATGCCAGACTGACATGTAATACCCAAGACCAACCTACATACTAAATATTTTTAACCTACCACTTATAGAAATTGAGAAATGGACTTAATCAGAGAAACTTAAAGTGGTCACTAGACCGTGAAATTGAGGTCAAGGACAAAAGTCATAGGCCAGACTGGCATATAAGACCCAAGACCAACCTACATATCAAATATTATGGACCTACATCCTATAGTTATTGAGAAATGGACTTAATCAGAGAAACTTAACATGGTCACAAGACCGTGAAATTGAAGTCAAAGACAAAAGTCATAGGCCAGACTGACATGTACACCAAAGATCAACCTACATACTTAATATTATTGACCTACCACTTATAGTAATTGAGAAATAGACTTAATCAGAAAAACTTAACGTAGTCACTAGACCATGAAATTGAGGTCCAGGATGAAAGTCATATGCCAGACTGACATGTACTTCCAAAGACCAACCTACATACCAAATATTATTGACCTACCACTTATAGTTATTGAGAAATGGACTTAATCAGAGAAACTTAACGTGGTCACTAGACCATGAAATTGAGGTCAAGGACAAAAGTCATATGCCAGACTGACATGTACTACTCAAGACCAACCTATATTCCAAATATCATTGACCTATCACCTACAGTTATTGAGGTATGGATCTAATCAGAGAAACTTAACATGGTCACTGGACCGTGCAATTGTTGTCAAGGTCATATGATTTTATGTCTGTCAGGTAGCACTTGATTAGTACTACCACTGGACCAAATATGATGTTCCTACATCAAAGGGTTTCAAAATATCCTGTATTTAGCAGTCTGCGCCAAAAACTTTTTCCAGAACTAGTCCTTCGGGCTAGTTGAGGAAACAGATTAACTAGTCTGAATCCCATTTTACTAGTCCGAAAAAATTGATAAAATTTTACTGTGATGCAAGGCAATGTAGATTTAGCATGTTGACTAGAAAATGCAATACAAAATTTCTGTAACTAAAAATTCTTGCTAGTCCGGTCGGACTAGTGGTTGAAAAAATTTACTAGTTGGAATTCAAATTTACTTGTCTCGGGCATCGGACTATTGAGTGACTAACGGAGCAGACTTATTTAGTAAAATTTAACGCCGTCGCCGTTGCCGTCACCGTTGCCGTCATACTTTGTACACCTTTGTCTCGCTTTCCGCGACTTTCGACCCGGGCGAGACAAAAATGCATTCGTCTACTTCCAACATATCACACTTCCTAACCGATGTTGAAACATTAGTTATATTTACTTGAGAGAACAAACAAGTTTTTGTGAAATTTATTGCAAATTTTATACAGAAGGGGTCCCTCTTCAGTACTTAACATTGAGTAATCAGAGAAAGAGTTTCTGCAACTTATAAACTTTAATTATCATTAAATTCTCGCATCTTGTTAAAATTTTCAAATTCTTAGAAGCTTTGTAAGCCTTACTTTCAAGCATTTGCAAAATTAATTTTTGATAAATTTAATAATTAAGTACCTGTAGTTCCATTTGTTAAAACTATATATATAACGTCTAAAAACAACGACAAACTTGGAAATCTTATATTTTCCTCAGGATAAGCATGTAAATCTGCTTATACAGGTCTTGAAAAATAAATTATATGTGTCTAACGTCAAGAACCAACTGAGAGTTTTAGGATGTTATATCATCGAGAACATCTTTCCACTGAGGAATTTAACCATTACAATTTGAGTACACGCAACCTGGACAGCTTACTGAAGACTCTGGATAAGCAATTAATAAATTATACAAGTCCTTAAAAACTTTAAAATCAATTGTATATTTGTCTAAGATAAGGGACAAACAGAGGGCGAGAAGTAAGAATTGATTAACAGATACATCATTCCTCTGTGGAACTTGAATGCTAATGTGAAATTGACAAATAAATTTAAAACATAGCAAACTTCCCTGTCTGGAATAAACGATATTGTGAATTCAGACACTGCATATAGTTATTTCAGTAACTGATGCCTTGTCAGTGCAGTTAGTATCAAAACATATGGAAAATAATGATAAGAATTTTACATGTTAACACATCAGGTGAAAATGACAATTGTTCAAGCAGTTTCAGAGCAGAAGATCTTTTTACGCATTTCCCATTGGGTCCTATGTTAAACTAAGTTTTGTCACTGGTGGCCATGTCAGAAGACGGATCAGCACGAAAGTAACAAACTTGGTCAAAATCTCACAATTTTCATTTATGCAATGTTTCAATTGAATCCTTCAGTGGTTTTCTATTATATCTTTGTATGCATTTCCCTTTAGGGTCTAATTCATTGCTGGAGTTTATATTGGATGATGGATCGGCACCGAAGAAACAACACTTGGTCAGCTTCTCATAAGCATCATGTATGCAAAGTTTGGTTTTAATCTATTCAGCAGTTCTCTAGAAGAAGATCTTCTGTTAAATTAAGTTCACAGCTGGTGACACTTTGTCAGCACCTGACAGGCATCATTCATGCCATGTTTGATTTAAAGGGAAAATTTGCAAAAAAATTAAAATTTGATATTATTTTCCATTTGTATAAATGAACCAATATATATCTACATTAATGTTTTATTCCAAAGGATAAGTGCATGAGATCGATATTTCGATGAGATTGACTTCGTTGTGCGGGTCGCCATTTTGCCATCCTCTCGATAAAAATTGTCAAGATATGTCTAATGACCTTAGAGATACCAAATAACGGTGACCTACCGTTGCCATTACGTACATTCTTTATCAATGTGAAGCAGACGGTTGTGTAACCAGAGACATATGTCCCTGGTGTAACTAAATGATTGTATGACAAAAGCGTATTATATACTTTTTCTGGTTTTGTTCAAATATTTTGATCACATCTAGGTACAAAACCAACATTTATTAAAAAAAATGTTTGAAAATATCAAAAAATGTGCAGTGCGAAATTATGACCATGGATATAATAAATCTATGTTCTGACGAGCAGACTGCTCTACAAATAATTGAAATAATATTAGCCGGGATAATAAGACACACCGACAGGTAAATTTTTGACAGATTTGTTGTCCAACAAAACAACAAACCTGTTTATTACCCCAAATCAACAAACATGTACTTACCTGTGGCCATGACATGAAGTATAAGGCGTGGTTTATACTCCAGTCCCCCTCTCTCTCTCATCCAAACACTAAAACACAAAACTTGCATACAGTCGGATAAATTCCGATTCATAAGCGAAAGTAATATATCATGTTTATCCACCAATGTTACCTAACCTCGGAGGCATGCAAGTAAAAAAAAAGAAGGAAAAAAACATCTCTAGTTTCGAATCCCAAAAGGAAATAGATGTACCCAGGAAAGGCACAAACTTTGCCAATTTTTATCTAAATGTTCTGATGACAGCCCAAATACTTTTCAACTATAGCAAGCAGTGCTTATACCAATATCATTAGTACATGGCATGTATTTCACAGAAAAACATTTCTTTTTATGGTTTATATCATTAACACGTTCTTTATCTTGTATCCCTTACATTTTTAAAGCATTTTGTGTATTTCTCATATTCTTTTCTTTCTGCGACTTTACAAACACGATATTTCTAGTGGACCCACTAATTCGCACATATTTGTTAATGAATATGAATATGAATATCTTTATTGTCGTGAACTAAGCTTAGTTGCAGAGAAGATAAATATATATAATAAATAAATAATACAATTTGAATGTGTGGAAGTACAAAAACACAAAATTACAGTATTTGTTAACCAGGAGGGGTAAAATACGGGTTTATGCATAAAAAAACAAACTAAACTCATATTTCAGATATGTATTCCGTGTCAGGTAATTAGCAAGAAATATTTTTGTCGGTTTTGTGTAGATGTAAATTTTCTGAGATCAATAATAAAATTTTACAATATTACAGATTTAGTAATGAGAAATCATTCAAGATAAAAAGCATTTTTTTAAATGGAATAGAGTTTAGGTGCCTAAAACCAATAGTAAAAATTATTTTTTATACGACTGTTGGGCTCACCAATCTTATAAATGCATGTATATTAATGATTATGCGACAATGTGAATGATGTCTATATATATGCTTGCATTTTTGTCCATTTGAATAGTAACGCAATAAATTTTTAATTTGATTTCTATTCATAAAAAAAACGCTCCAACATTTATTAGATTTCCCCTTTTAAAACACATTGGGCGAACTTTATACAGTTCTACTTGTTTTTTAATTAGAATATCTTGACTCATCATTGTCAATTATTAACCCTCTTCTTTTCAATATTTTACTTAATTCTTATGAAGTCTGATATCTGAATGACACATTTTTTTATGTTTTGAAAAAAAAAAAACAAAAAAAAAAAAACAACAGAAGATCGATTCTTATAAAGTATGTTTTCAAATCCCATCCAATATTGTCTACAACCAAACGTGCACCCACGTGCAATTATAGCCTCAGTATATTGTTTCTATTGATGTAATTTCCGTCAATCATCGGTACAGGTAATCATGTAAAATTTTGCAAATTGGCTTAGAAATTATTACGCAACACCTGAGGGGACACAGGTGTTAAAATCTGTGTCACTTGCGTGCGAGAGATCATGGACATCAAAGATTGCTTGCCGCCTGTCAATGTCAAAAATTAATCATTGAAGGATTGATATTGAAGAATAAGGCAACATTTAAAAAAAGAGAAAAATAAAAAAACTTTTATGTAATATAAATAGCTAAGTATGTCAAAACATGAGGTTGCACGCATTGTCGTGCTAGGTATACCCCCACTCGTTGAAATAAATCATCCAAGCAGTAGCTGAGAAAAGTGTGACGAAAATTTTCACTATGTTCAATAAAGGGCAAAATGACAAAGTCCCGCCAAACAGGAAGTTGATATAGTAAGGCGACCAAAATGGGAGAGACACATTCCCCTTATACATAAAGTCAAATACCAAATTTGAAATAAATCGGCCCAGCAGTTGCTGAGAGAAGTGCAACAAAAATTTTCACTATGTTCAATAAAGGGAAAAATGGCTAAGTCCTGCCAAACAGGAAGTTGATTTCATAAGGCGACCAAAATGGGAGACGACGCATTCCCCCTATATATAAAGTAAAATAGAAAACTTGAAATAAATCGGCCCAGCAGTAGCAAAGAATAGTGCGACGAAAATTTTCACTATGTTCAATAAAGGGAAAAATGGCAAAGTCCCGCCAAACAGGAAGTTGATATCATAAGGTGACCAAAATAAGAGATGATGCATTCTTCCTATATATAAAGTTAAATACTTAATTTGAAATAAATCGGCCCAGCAGTTGCTGAGAAAAGTGCGACAAAAATTTTCACTATGTTCAATAAAGGTAAAAATGGCAAAGTCCCGCCAAACAGGAAGTTGATATCATAAGGCGACCAAAATGGGAGGCAACGCATTCCGCCTATATATAAAGTCAAATACCAAATTTGAAATGAATCGATTCCAGTAGTAGCTGAGAAAAGTGTGACGAAAATTTTCACTATGTTCAATAAAGGAAAAATATGGCTGCCTCGCCAAACAGGAAGTTGATATCATAGGGTCACAAAAATGGCAGACAACGCATGCCCCCTTTATATAAAGTCAAATACCAAATTTGAAATGAATCGGTAGAGTAGTAGCTGAGAAAAGTGCGACGAAAATTTTTCACTATGTTCAATAAAGGGAAAAATGGCTAAGTCTCGAAAAACAGGAAGTAGATATCATAGGGTGACCAAAACGGCAGACAACACATGCCCCCTACATATAAAGTCAAATACCAAATTTGAAATGAATCTGTCCAGTAGTAGCTGAGAAAAGTGCGACGAACTTCGGACGGACGGACGGAAGGACGGACGGAAGGACAGATGGACGGAAGGACAGATGGACGGAAGGACGGACGGACGGACAGACAAGGGTATTCCAATATACCACCCACTCACGAGTGGGGGTATAATGATAATAATGCATCCTTTAATATACAAAATTAGGATTTGCGCTTCCAATTAAATCATTTCAATCGTATAAATTCATAAAGACAAAAGTATTTTTTATTTAAATTCCTTTGGGGTTAATATTTACATCCTTTTTATTTTTTGATTATCGGCCACATCAAAAATCATCTGTGCGATTTAAATTACGTAAACTGAGGCCAAAAAAAAATATAGTCTTGTTTCCTGCTTCCCGACCGACCCTATTTTATTAGCACTGACCCTAAACTATTTTATTGGCAGATCGGTAAAAAAGTTGATTTCCGGAATTTTCAGATGTCCGATTCTGTATCCGGAGAGGTTAATACTCTAATTCGGAGGTCGCCGGAGTTTTATCTGTGTGTTCAACTATCGATCTCAGTGTCTCTCACTCATGATTCAATGCGACCGGTGAGGAAACGAAGAATGATTGGCAACTCTTAAGCATTCTCTGAGATGATAAACAACCCATTGCCAGTTACCGGGAATGGCCGTGAGGTTTAAACTTCTTTTTTTTCTGTTGCCGCGTTCTTATGAATCATGTTGTTCAACTTACAAGCTACACGTATATGCAAATGCTACAAAAAGGAAATAAAATAAAAATATAAAATAAAATGTTTTTGCCGACCTACCCACCCTATTTTTTTATGCCATGAAGCAGGAAACAAGACTATATTTTGTTTTGGCCTGATCTGTATCGATGCAGACTTTTAAAGACATTTCCCATGATTCAGTAGTAGGTTTTGACGTCACAACCTACAATTACAGTCAAAATATATAATAGAAATTCTTTAATAACTTCTTTATTTTTTCGAATTTTTTAATGGAAATATATGCATTTTTCATTACAAGGAACAAATGAGCCAACATGTAAAAAATCGCGAATTTTCCCTTTAAATCCATTCAGCAGTTCTCTAGAATATCTATGTGCGCATTTCCCATAGGGTCCAATGCTGTGGGTCATATACGATAATGGATCCGCACCTAAGTAAAAATACTTAGTCAGCATTTATAAGCATTATCAATGCCAAGTATGGGTTAATGCAATTCAGTGGTTCTTAAAAGGAGTTCTTTGTATGCATTTTACAATTGGGTCCAATGTAAAATTTAGTTCCCAGCTGGCGGCCATGTTGGATGACGGATCTGCACCAAAGTAGTAACACTTGCTCAGCACCTCATCAGCAACATTCATGCCAAGTTTGGTTCAAATCCATCTGATGGTTTTCAAGAAGATGTTCTTTGCATGAATTTTCCCATTAGGTCAAATAGTAAACTAAGTTTCCCGCTGGCGGCCATCTTGGAAGAGGTAGGAAAACTTGAATGTGTTCAATAAAATATACCGGTAGTCCTTAACATGCTGAACATTATTGCAATTTAAACTTGACCTCTATCTCAAAGCGTTTTTGAAATATAGGACAAAAAGTAAAAAATCACAAAAATTTGACCAATAAAGGGCCACAACTCATATATAGGTACTTGGATTTTCTTCAAAATATCCATGTGGGGTAGATCTCAACATGCTGAACATTTTTGCAATTTAAACTTAACCTCTATCTGTTTAAGTTTTTTAATAAAAATTAAAAAAACATCAAAATTTTGAAAATTTTATGGAAAAGGGGCAATAACTCTTAGACGGGTCATCAGATTTTCTTTAAAATTACAGCATAGGTAGATCTTCTCATGCTGATCATTTTTACTTCAGTCAGATATTTGATATCTGTAACGGTTTTTGAGTTATTTGTCAAAAACTGTAATTTACCCCTATGTTCTATTTTTAGTAACGGCAGCCATTTTGTTTGACCTAAGACATACTAAATAACAAATTTGTATCTGGATACCCTAGTGATGATTCAATTAAAGTTTGGTTCCATTTGACCCCGTGGTTTCAGAGGAGAAGATTTTGAAAGTGAGCTAACCACGGACGGAAGACAGACGCCAAGTGATGGCAATAGCTCACCCTGGCATAGCCAGGTGAGCTAAAAATCAAAGATGTCGTCAAACAGGAAGTAGATGAGTTACAGACTTGAAAAGAAGAGACATGGTACAACTCATCATACTAAAGCTTCAGACCAAATATCAAATCATTACTGCATACACAAACTGAGATATCCTTGACGAAAAATTTCAATATATGGCAATAATGGGAAAAATCAAAGTTGTCGTCAAACAGGAAGTAGATGAGTTACGGACTTGAAAAGAGAAGACACAGTACAACTCATCATATTTAAGCTTCAGACCAAATATCAAATCATTACTGCATACAAAAGCTGAGAAATCCTTGACGAAAAATTTCAATATATGGCTATAATGGGAAACCAGAGGCTCCCAGGAGCCTGTATCGCTCATCTGGTTTTCAGTTGCCACAATCAAGGTAACAATGTAAGTTATACAGTTGATCTTCAGTTTCTCAAACTTTCGTAGGTCGAACACCTCCAATATCTTACACTGTTTTTAAAGTCTGATCATGTTTTATTATACTTCTTTGTTGCGATTTTTTGATAAAGAACGTTCTTGCTAAGGACCACTTTCGACACCAGTTTTGAAGTCGAGACGTCATTTTGTAAATGGCAGTCAACAAAAAATTTTCAACATCGGTTTTGAAGTCGCAACATCAATATCTATTTGGAAATCAAATTTCTTTGAAATCGGACAATGTTGAATTTTCCCTCCTTTTTGGTAGCCATATTAAATATGGCGGTCAACGAACATCAAGACCTACTTGGAAACCAATTGTCATTGAAATCAGTCAATGTTGAATTTTCACGCCTTTTTTGGCGGCCATTTTGAAAATGGCGGACAAGGAACAATTTTCAACACCGGTTTTGAACTCGCAACATCAAGATCTTTTTGGAAACCAATATCATTGAAATCAGACAATTTGAATTTTCCCGCCTATTTTGGCGGCCATTTTGAAAATGGCGGTCAATGAACAATTTTCAACTTCGGTTTTGAAGTCACAACATCAATATCTACTCGGAAACCAAATTTCATTGAAATCGGACAATGTTGAATTTTCGCACCTTTTTTGGCGGCCATTTTGAAAATGGCGGTCAAGGAACAATTTTCAACACCAGTTTTGAACTCCCAACATTAAGATCCATTTGGAAACCAAATGTCATTGAAATCAGACAATGTTGAAGTTTCCCGCCTTTTTTGGCGGCCATTTTGAAAATGGCGGTCAACAAACAATTTTTAACTTTGGTTTTGAAGTGGCAACATCAATATCTACTTGGAAACCAAATTTCATTGAAATCGGACAATGTGAATTTTCACGCCTTTTTTGGCGGCCATTTTGAAAATGGCGGACAAGGAACAATTTTCAACACCGGTTTTGAACTCGCAACATCAAGATCTTTTTGGAAACCAATATCATTGAAATCAGACAATTTGAATTTTCCCGCCTATTTTGGCAGCCATTTTGAAAATGGCGGTCAATGAACAATTTTCAACACCGGTTTTGAACTCGCAACATCAAGATCTATTTGGAAACTAAATTTCATTGAAATCGGACAATGTTGAATTTTTCCGCCTTTTTTGGCGGCCATTTTGAAAATGGCAGTCAAGGAACAATTTTCAACATCAGTTTTGAAGTCGCCACAGCATGGCAAACATTTCATCAATTTACACTTAACCTTCATCTTCTATAGTTTTGGAAATAATAGATGAAAAATACGAAAATTTAAAAAATTCGGTGAAAAAAGGGCAATAACTCCTACAAGGGTTTATGGATTTTCTTCAAAATTTCAGGGTGGGTAGATCTTGATATGCTGAAAATTTTTGCAATTTACACTTGACCTCTATCTGTTACACTTTTTGAAATAAAAAAAAAATGCAAAAATTTTGAAAATTTAACGGAAAAAGGGCTATAACTCCGAGATGGGTTTTCAGATTTTCTTCAAAATCGCACAGTGGGTAGATCTCATCATGCTGATCATTTATACCCCATCAGATTTTTGATATCTGTCACGATTTTCGAGTTATTGGCCAAAAACTGCAATTTACCCCTATGTTCTATTTTTAGCAACGGCGGCCATGTTGTTTGACCTACCGCCTAATCGGACACAATTTTGAGAAGCCATACTCTGGTGAGGATTCAGGCCAAGTTTGGTTACATTTGGCCCAGTGGTTTTAGAGGAGAAGATTTTTGAAATTGTTGACAGACAGACGGACGGACGACGGACAACAGACGTTGGAGGCATAGTGGTGGCAAAAGCTTACATGGCCTTTTAGGCCAGGTGAGCTAAAAATCAAAGTTGTCTTCAAACAGGAAGTAGATGAGATACAGACTTGAAAAGGGGAGACAAGGTACAACTCATCATACTTAAGCTTCAGACCAAATATCAAATCATTACTGCATACACAAGCTGAGAAATCCTTGATGAAAATTTTCGGACGTACGTACGGACAGACGGACATACGGACAAAGGTAAAACTTAATGCCCCCGTCGCCTAACGGCGGGGGCATAAAAATTTGTCGAGTTGGGTGAAAATAATCAGGGCAGGCAGGGATGAGAATCAAGGATATTCTTCATTATGGCCTTATCAACAGTTAATGGAGTACTAGTCTCATATAAAACTATTACCTTTGGTTTTAAAAGCCTTACTTCTAAAACAACTTAGCAAACAATTTTGAAAATTCAGGCAAAAATTTTTGATATATAGGACCTCCAAATACTTTCAGAGAAACCATTCTCTCTCGAATTTTCCTTCACTTGCTATTAGCTCCTTAAATGCCATGAAATATATCAAAATAAATTTGAAGTTGACAACATTTTGTACATTGTCTATTATAAATATTTTGAAGTGACCTAAGACCATGAAAATATTATCTATGTTCAAAAATATTTGGTAAACACAGCTCTATTTTGATGCATTGCTATGTTTTAAAGCACAAATTAAAAATCTAAGGATGTCATCATACCCTCTGATGATTCCCTTGTGATGTTTAAAAATATCTCCTCAATTTATTGTCTAATAATCGATATAGAACGTTTGGCAATCGGAGCAGGAATATTAGTATCTGACTCCCCCTCTTACTGCCAAATGCTCTAGAGTCACAAATTAATGACAGAATGAAAAAGTTATTTTGCTTCATAACATGTCAATCTTAGAGGGGTATGATGACATTCTTAATTTAAATAAAGAAAATGTGTCCATGGGACAAGGATGCCCCCGCCATACAGATATATCGGCAAACAGGAAGTGGATGAGTGACGGACTTGAAAAGGGGAGACACGGTACAACTCATCATACCAAAACTTCAGACCAAATATCAAATCATTCCTGCATACACAAGCTGAGAAATCTTTGACGAAAATTTCGGATGTACGTACGGACAAGGGTAAAACTTATTGCCCCCGTCGCCTAACGGCGGGGGCATAAAAATTTATGCTTCATAACATTGCACGACACCAAAAAAGAGCTTAGTTTACCATTTTGTAATGTTCCTCCAAATCATATGAGAACGTTCCTCTAAACTTTTTCTCGTCATAGCATTGGCTGTGATTTAAATCGATTGGTGGCCGTGCAGAAAATAGCCTTGTCAACTCACCTTGTCCCCAAACTAGACCATCCATTTCAATAGTTCGGACACATTTTTCTAATTCTGCCATATCTGTTTCATCGTCCCACGGTTTAACATCTAATACTATACTGGACTTGGCTATCAACGCTGGTTCTACAAATATAAATCACATATCATCCTAGGGTTTTACATAGATCTAATACTATACTAGACTTGGCTATCGTTCTGCAAATATAAATCAACATACAATATTTACCGGGTAACATTTATGTTAACCGGTAACATAATAAACTGGAGCATTCAAGTAAGGAAGGAATTCAGTAACTATTAAGCAAGATAGGAACATATTAGAACATTATTCGAATGTCCAGGGAGCGTCAACTGTAGATTTGATGGTCAAAATGCAGTTTACAAACCCAATCTAATTGAAATTAGATCTACCAATTTTTCATTACCGTCACTGCTTGGTACATCTAACAACATCCCATTTTCATTTCAGTTCTATGACCTTTGACATCAACCAATCAGAATCCAGTCTACATGATTTAGAAGACAATACACTTTATGATACAAGTGTGGACCCAAATTGATGTCTCGCCCGTCCCTACTTGGTCGCAAAATTGATGTGAAAACTTAAATTGCCTAAATCAGAAAACTTAACATGTTCGATAGACTGTGAAATTAAATAAACTGACAAAAGCAAAACAGCAGAGTGTCATGTATCACCCAAAACCAAAATGCCAAACATCAGTGACCTACCACTGCTAGATACAGAAAAACCAAACATGTTCACTCGACCGTGAAAATGAGGTCAAGGGCTAAAGCCAAATAGCAGGCTGTCATCTTCAATCTAAGACAAACCCACATAACAAATATTATTGACCTTACATTAATAGATCCTAGGAAACTTAACATGATCACTGGACCGTGAAATTAAGGTCATAGACAAAAGCCATATAGTAGACTGTCATGTTCTACCCAAGACCAACATATATACAAAATATCATTGACCTACCACTTATAATTACTGAGAAAATGATCAAATCAGAAAAACTTAACATGCTCACTAGACCGTGAAATTGAGGTCAAGGACAAAAGCCATATGACAGACTGCCATGCACTACCC
>MJUU01019720.1:78443-92293 GCA_002080025.1 Modiolus philippinarum
TACGAAAATTTAAAAAATTCGGTGAAAAAAGGGCAATAACTCCTACAAGGGTTTATGCATTTTCTTCAAAATTTCAGGGTGGGTAGATCTTGATATGCTGAACATTTTTGCAATTTACTCTTGACCTCTATCTGTTATACTTTTTGAAATAAAAAATAATAAATGCACAAATTTTAAAAATTTTACGGAAAAAGGGCAATAACTCCAAGACGGGTTTTCGGATTTTCTTCAAAATTGCAGTGCAGGTAGATCTTGCTATGTTGATCACTTTTACCCCATGTCAGATTTTTGATATCTGTAACGGTTTTCGAGTTATTGGCCAAAAACTGCAATTTACCCTTATGTTCTATTTTTAGCAACGGCGGCCATGTTGTTTGACCTACCGCCTAATCGAACACAATTTTGAGAAGCCATACTCTGGTGATGATTCAGGCAAAGTTTGGTTACATTTGGCCCAGTGGTTTCAGAGGAGAAGATTTTTGAAATTGTTGACAGACAGACGGACGGACGACGGACGCATAGCGATGGCAAAAGCTCACATGGCCTTTTAGGCCAGGTGAGCTAAAAAGGCATCATGCAAGCCAATTTCTTATTTTACATTCCTCATGAATTGACAATTTATTTCTCCTACACCCATGCACAGTACCCCCTGTACGACCCTCAAATATATAAGACAAAAATTTGAAAATCATGAAAAACAGTCACCACGAAGTTGACCAGGAGGGACAAAATGTGAAAAAAAGTATTCATGAAATAAAATTGATGTTACTTTGGCCTGAAGAGAGAAGTTAGATAGGAAACATGTTTTTTTTTCTTTTACTACAACACATTCAACTTGCTGATGTAATAAACTGAAATTTTCTATGCATGGATTATTCTGTTAGAATAATGAAAACAAGTGCTGGCACGGAATGTCAGCAAGTTATATGCCTCCCCCCCACTGAATCCTGAATCATTAAGTCAATTGCAATTAAAGTCAGTGTAAACATTACAAGTATGAACATAATGATATAATCCTAAAGAAATAACTTTTCAAATGAAAATATTCTGTTGACTCCTTATTTTGAACAGGACAGGCTAATAAATTTGTAAGGTACATAGTTAATATAATGTAAAACTGTATGCATGACAGACTAGAAATTGTAGGGAGCCTCCAACCATGACTTCTAAATTTGATTGAGATTTACAGACCCTTCTGTTCTGAACATTTCTTATTGGTCAAAATATCATTACAAACTTGGGTAGCAATGGCACAAAATTCAGAAAATTAATGCAATTCTGGCTTTCGTTCATTCTTAGATTGTGTAATATCAATTAAAAGAATGACATTTGAGGATATATGATAAATGAGAAGACCCTCCCACAGCCCTTGGGTCAAAGTGACCTACAAAACTTACATAATCTTCAAATGCTGTAATTTTCTCTTCTAAATCATCAGTTCCTACTTTATCGTCTTCCACAACACACATAATCTGTAGTTTTTTTATACCAAAACCAACAGGCACAAGTCTTCCTGTGAACAATAAAATTAAACATGAATTAATCCTCATAAATATATAATCATGAATTTTTAAATTACTTGAATTTCACACCATTATCTTTACTTGATTAAATGATACATTATTTATCTGTGGAACATATATATAATGTAAAATTGACAAGCAAATTTAAAACATCACAAACTTCCCTATCTGGAATAAATGATAATGTGAATTCAGTTACTGCATATAGCTATTTCGGTTAACTGATACCTAGTCATTGCAGTTCCTATCAAAACATTTGGCAAATAATGATAAGAATTAACATGTTTACACATCAGGTGATCAGGTGAAAATATAGTTTCCATAACGAGAACTAGTTGATTATGAAATTTCTCACATCGAGTTAAATAAATTTTGTAAATGTTTGAAAGCGAGGCTTGCTGAGCTTTTAAACATAATGAGATGCGAGAAATTTCATAATTATTGTGTTTAAGTTGTGGAAACTGTTTCTTTAATAACTGGACGAAAAACACCGAGGATTGTATTCCGAATAAATTTGGCAGGAAATTTCACGAAACTTGTGTTACATGTCTGTATTGTGTATGGTCGTGAGTTTTAGTGTGAATGGAGATTTTTGTGGTTGTTAGTTGTTTCCCCTTCCCGCGTTTTGTATGTTTGTCACGTGATTTCTTTGTCTGAATAAATGTTTGAAAATGGCAGCGGACCTCTTTTTGTGCTGAGCCCAAATATCTAAATTTAAGATGATGGAGTGTGTCCCCAACTCCATTACATGGTGGAGAATCCCGAAGTCGATCCAACGTTGCAGCTTTGGTGCCTTTTGAAGCCTACTTATTGGAAATTTTTATGTAAATTAACTGTGAAATTTTACCGTCCGCTCGCCACGTGACAATTTCTACTTTCGTGTTTACCGATGCAATTATATGGAAACTCAAATTTTTCACTTTGGAATTTTGGACTTTGTGTATCAGACCATGTCTCGTCCACCTGTGTTTCCTGTGTAACCTGTTGACTCTGCGAGTGTGAATGTCGTACGTGCATGTATCGTTATGTACACTGTTGCTGTGCTGTTGACCAAGGATATCGATTTTTAATTAGCCAAGTTTTGACAGTTTTCCTTTGATGTTAAATAAACTGAAAGTTCCAGACATGATTTAAATTTCGTTAACATTTTGGATTTGACATTTTATTTTTATTAAAACTTCCAGCTATGGACCACCGTTTGACTGCGTGATTACATCATTGTTATGTCTGATGTCTCGTCTCGCCCAGATGACTTTGTTTATGTATCGCTGACCCGTAATTAATTATAACATGTTTTGAACTACGATATCATTGATTTATTGTATTGGCAATCCAGTGACGAAGATTTATTTGTGACTTTAGTACCGGGATTTTTTGATATTTTGACATTTTATAATGAATGTTCCAGTTTATCAATTTGGACTTTTAATATTTTTCTGTCTACTCAGAACTTTTATTTCTGATGTGTTTGAGTTTGTCATTTAGCGGTGTGATATGTATCATAAACAAAACCTTTGTTGAACTTGTTTTTCTAACATTTTTCATAAGATTCACTTTTTGTTTTTTTTTATTGTGAGAGTGTTGTGTGAATGATGGATAAGATAGAGAGGGAGAAATAGCAGATATTTTTTTCATAATGTGTTCTTATGTAATATTGTTGCTAAAATGATTTTTACAAAAATTTAAGGGTTTTATAGGTCCCTGATGGTCTTATCAATTGTATTCAGCTTTCATAATGGCAGTGTGTTTTAGTTACTAGTAGGAAATGCCATCAGTTTTGAGTAGTATCACTGCATGAGAGTGGAAATGCAGCGTTGATACGGTTGTGTACAAGATGGTTACTAGTCAGTTGAGTGATCAGTCATTGATTTTCTTGTGTGGATTGAGAAAAATTTCTGTCTATTTGAATACTTTTTTATGTAATTTTTGAGTATATAGTTTTAAAAAGTTTTAATTGTATTTCGGTTCAACAAAATTGTAAAATTTTTGTTTTCTGGGGCGGGATGTTACATATCTGTATTGTGTATGGTCGTGAGTTTTAGTGTGAATGGAGATTTTTGTGGTTGTTAGTTGTTTCCCCTTCCCGCGTTTCGTATGTTTGTCACGTGATTTCTTTGTCTGAATAAATGTTTGAAAATGGCAGTGGACATCTTTTTGTGCTGAGCCCAAATATCTAAATTTAAGCTGATGGAGTGTGTCCCCAACTCCATTACACTTGTTCTCCTCTCTAGAGAGAACAAATTTTTCCACACCGTTCAGGAAATGTGAAAACTGAATAGAAATTAGAGAAATGACAGTTGTTCACCTATATATTTTATCCCTATGGGAACAGCTGAAGAAGAATCCCTTTGGGCCATAACAAAATAATTGCTAGATTCTCATCCATTTTTTTCTTAAAATTTGGGATGGGTGGGCAAATTTTATTACATGTATATATTTTTCATCAAATTTTGTGAAAAATGCTGTCATTTTAAATAAAATTTACCAAAATTGGCCAAAAACTTTTTTTAGAAGCGGGTGAAAAAAAAATTGTTTAAGTGGGAATGAGAATCAAGGATATTTTTTTATTATGGTCTTATCAACAGTTCAGGGAGTACTAGTCTCAGAGAGTGAAAACTATTAGCTTTAGTTTTGAAAAGTGTTACTATTAAAACAACATAAGCAAAAAATTTTGAAAATTCATGTAAAAATTTTTGATATATTATATTAGACCTCCAAATATTGGCAGGGGAACCATTCCCTTTAGAGTTTTCCTTCATTGTCTATTAGCTCCTTATATGCCTTGAAATACTGTGAAAGTACTATTGTTCGTGGGGTTCCAATTTTGTTGATTTCATGGTTTGCTAAAACCACGAAATTAAGTTCCCAATGAAATGCAATTTTTCAATGAAGTATTATGCATAGATTTCGAAACCATGAATTTAAGAGCCAACGAAATAGTAATTGTTATGAAAACCATGAAAATTGATGTCCACGAATAAAAGTGCATCCACAGTATATCAAAATAAATAGAAACATAGGTAATCAACGATTACAAAGTTCGCCTCGTTGTGGCACTTTGTCACAGCAACCCAATTTTGCCTGGATGCTGACCTACCATCAGAGATGCATGCACGTGCAAGGTTAGATGATCCTACCATGTACAGTGACTGAGATCTGAACTCGGACGTAAACTTGAATGTAAGTCACTCAAGCAGAAAATATAGGTCAAAGTGACCTAATTTTGCCCGGATGCTGACCTTCCATCAGAGATGCATCCACATGCAAGGTTAGATGATCCTACCATGTACAGTGTTTGAGATCTGAACTCGGACGTAAACTTGAATGTAAGTCACTCAAGCAGAAAATATAGGTCAAAGTGACCTAATTTTGCTGGGATGCTGACCTCCCATCAGAGATGCATGCACATGCAAGGTTAGATGATCCTACCATGTACAGTGACTGAGCTCCTGAACTCGGACGTAAACTTGAATATGACTGAGATCTGAACTCGGACGTAAACTTGAATGTAAGTAACTCAAGCACAAAATATAGGTCAAAATGACCTTATTTTGCCTGGATGCTGACCTACCACCAGAGATGCATGCAAATGCACAGTTAAGATTATTGTACTATGCATAGTAACTGAGATATGAACTAAAATGTAAATTTGAATGCAAGCCACTCAAGCGGAAAATATAGGTCAGAGAGACCTAATTTTCTTGGAGGCTGTGAGTTAGCCCAAGATGCACCTGCATGCAAAGTTTGATGACCCTACACTGCATAGTTACTAAGATATATACCCAAATGCGAACGCGGACGCGGATGCCGGGGGTACTCCAATAGTCCCCCTCAACTTCGTTGAGGCGAACTAAAAATTACAATATTTTGTACATTGTCTATTATGCATATTTTTTAGTGACCAATGACCATGAAAAATATGACCCATGTGCAAAAATATTTACCCATTTGAATGGATAAAACCCAAGGAAATCGAATGCTTCTGAAAACTGAGACCAAATTACTCCCTTTACAATAGGTAACTATGTATTCTAAGACTACTAGAAAACAGTCTTGTAATCTCACCTTGTCCCCAAACTAGACCATCCATTTCAATAGTTCGGACACATTTTTCTAATTCTGCCATATCTGTTTCATCATCCCACGGTTTAACATCTAATACTATACTAGACTTGGCTATCAATGCTGGTTCTACAAATATAAATCACATATCATCCTAGGGGTTAACATCTAATATCATACTAAACCTGGCTATCAACGTTGGTTCTACAAATATAAATCACATGTCATCCTAGGGTTTTACATCTAATACTTTACTAAACTTGGCTATCAACGCTGGTTCTACAAATATTAAACACATATTATTCCAGGGTTTTACATCTAATACTATACCAGACTTAGCTATCAATGCTGGTTCTACAAATATAAATCACATATAATATTTATGTTAACAAAATAAACTGGAACATTCAAGTAAGGAAGGAATTCTGTAACTTTTAAACAATAACAGAACATTAAACGTAGATTTGACAGTCAAAATGCAGTTCACAGGTGAAGCCTCTGAGCATTCAAATAATGTACTGTTTTTGCAATTCTAATGCAACCAAACAATTCCGTGTTTAATTTGTACATGTAAATAGTGTGATTGACGGCCATTTTAACCAATCTGTTCATTAGAATTACAGTTCTGTAAACAAAGGGTTTCTTTCATTTTATACTTAAAGAAGTCACCACTTTCTGTTGCATTTATTATTTTGAAAGGAATATACCATTTGTCAATTATTCTGAACTACCTTTTCCTATCCCAAAGTGAATAAAGTAAATTTTAAATGCACCCCTGCTTCGAAAAAATGATGACTATGTGACAGGACAGCCTCCCTGCGTTGTAGTAAGTAGTATAGATATATAGCCAGTAAAAATCAACTGAGTTAATGGAATATTTCTTTAGCTCATTTGGTTAGGTGGCTGGCTCACTAGTGGTCCTAGGTTTGATTCCCAGAGGTGACCATGGCAATTTGGTAAGGAGATTCATGCTCTCTGGTTACATTTTGCCCCATGGTTACATTTTGCCCCAAACTAAAAAACCCATCATGGTTAGAAGTGGCTATCGAGGTGGCGAAAGTGTGACAGGACAGCCTACCTACGTTGTAGTAGGTAGTATAGATATACAGCCAGTAAAAATCAACTGAGCTAACGGAATATTTTTTATATATAGCTCATTCAGTTAGGCGGCTGGCTGAAGTGCTAGAGGTCCCGGATTCCATTCCCCGAGGTGACCATGGCAATTTTGAAAGGAGATTCTTGCTCTCTGATTACAACTATATACATGTCTATTTGTCCGTCTGTTTATTACTCTATCAATCATTGCTAAGTGTTTTTTTTATCTTGTAATGGAATTAGTTCATAATTAATCTGAAGTTTGATTATAATGAGTTATAAATAACAAAATATCTAAGTTACTATAAATTCTGTTTCTGCAAATGGCCATTTAACAACTTATGTCTCATCAGTGGGCGAGTGTAAACTCAGGGTTTAACACTAACTGTATTATCTTGTACATCAAAAGACTACAGGATGCATGAATGTGGTTATTCTACAGACCGGCCATCTTGGATATCGCGTGGATCTGAAAAACAACTTTTTTGCAGGGGACCATCTAAGGACTATTGTGGCCAAGTAGTTTCAGAGGAGAAGATCTTTGAAAGTATTTTCCCATAGGGGCCAATGTTAAAACTATGATCCCCACTGGCGGCCATCTTGGATATCGTGCGGATCTGAAAAACAATTTTTTTGAAGGGAACCATCTAAGGACTAATGTGGCCAAGTTTGGTTTCAATTGGCCCGGTAGTTTCAGAGAAGAAGATCTTTGAATGAAAAGTTTACGCCGGACAGACGACGGACGGGTGATGGACGAAAAGTGATGGCAAAAGCTCACCCTGGCTATAGCCAGGTGAGCTAACTAGAAGGTGGATACCTCCATCCTCCCCCACTTGATCACAAAATTTATGCACTTTTTGCTAATAAAAGCCAAAATCATTGTAAGGTATAATTCAAGTCATCCGGAACTTTGACCTGTTGAACCTAAAATCAATAGATGAAACTTTTACTTGTCTTTGAAACTTTCATCTAAGTTTTTTTCAAATGGGGAGAAATCTCCATCAAACCTAACTAAACATTTTCTTGCTTTGGGGCCATTGAATTTACCTAAAAATGTTATATGTCATGATCACTTTCAAGAACAAACTAGAAGGCCATCCAGTAAATTTTGATCTTCAGCAAACCCCTGTAGTATAAGAATGCAGACAGGACTTATACAATTTTCAATGAACCATCCAAATGACTACTGTGGCAATCCAGTAAATTTTTATCTTCAGCAAACCCCTGTAGTATAAGAATGCAGACAGGACTTATACAATTTTCAATGAACCATCCAAATGACTACTGTGGCAACAGGCACGGATCCAGTCAATTAGAAAAGGGGGGTTCAAATGGGAAATGAAAGGAAATATCACCGAGCGGAGCGAGGCACGAAAATTTTTTGGGTATTTCATGATAAAACATCAGGATATTCATCATGTTCCAACCCCCCCCTTCTGGATCTGCCAATGGGCAAACACATAATGACACAGGTCTTAATCATGACAATGGATGACAGACAAAAAGTGATGGCAGAGGCTCAAACTACAATATCTTAAATGTTTGTTTTAATCACAAGTTTGTATTATCAACATGAATAAAGTTGAAAATGTAGTTATATAATATAATTTTAAAATAAATATCTATTGAAGATAATATATTACTGATGGGTAAAAAGTCCATCACAGACTGACTAAATCTTTTTTTAGGTAGGGATACATATTTTTTTCAGCTAATGGGTAAATTGTCTCTGTTTACTTGGAACATTTTGTGGAAATACATAACTGTAATTCTAATTCAAACTGGCCACTAAAATAATTTCCAAAATAAGAGGAAATAGTTCTCTTGTCAAATTTATTAAATCATATTACATAGTACACCTCCAGCTAAAATAAGATCTTCCGACCTTTTCAGACTTAATTATCATTGTGAGATATAACAATAAAGCATTTGAGCTAGTGAATTAGGAATATTATAGAATTAATGTTATTAACTTAGAGTTTCTAGTTTAATGAATATAGGATATAACTTTGCTTTAAAGGAAACCAAATATATGCTATAGTTTTTTCAAATATTCATAATGGCATCATCCAGTTCAGTAATACATGCTCAAATACCAAAAGTCTGTGATCTTTGTGACTCCGACATTAACATAAAATGGAAGTGTATTCAGTGTAGCCATGTGATGTGTAATAAATGTAAGAATATTCATCTTCATGTACAGATATCCGATCCACATGATATCTTGGATATAAAGTCTTTCGAACCACGAGATGTTACACCTTCTAAGACTATAAGAACGGTCCATATTCCATGCAAGGAACATCCCTCAAAAAATTCCTGCCTTTTGTGCACAACATGTGATCAACTCGTCTGTCCTGATTGTGTTGCGTCTGTACACCAAAAACATGATTTTAATCCAATTAATGAAGATGTCATTGAAAAGTTTAACCATCTGAAGGATATGGGAAAAAAACTCTGCAAAGATTTATTCATGTGTAGGTTAAAGGTCAAAGAAATCCAAGCAACAAAAGTGAAATACAATTCAATAATTGATGCGGAAATTTCAAACATAAAACAAAAAGAACTAAAACTTAAGGATGAAATAAGTAAAGCTTCACTTGAACTGCAAAAGGAACTTGAAGTTGAGAAACAAACTACTAATACCATTTTCACAGACACCAAAACACTGGTTAATGGTTCTGAAAAAGATCTGGAGGCCAAACAGTCACAAATACAAGATGCATTGAAGTCAAATCAACGGAATCAAATTTTTGTAACTGCTTCTGAATTTAGAGAATCATTCAAAGAGCTAAAATTCAATACTGAACTTTCTGAAATTCCAAAATTTATTCCATCTAAAAAATCTCTAAATATACCTGATGCCTTTGGATCCTTTGAGAAAGCAACAATTTCACCAGAACTACCAGGCATTGAATTTCAGATTGTTACAACACGCACAACAGAACTTCCATATATTTCCAATATAATCATACTAGATGAACAAAATGCTTGGATTTCTAACAAGAGCAAAAAACTTTTACAGAAAGTAAACATCAATGATGACAAGACAAGAGTTAATCAGGAAATCTCAATGAATGTGTTTGACATGAAAAAAACACCAAACACAGACATTCTCTTATCCATGTTGGACAGTTCTGATATCAAACTATTAACAAAATCTGGGGAAATTAAATCCTTCCTGTCAGTGTATCCATTGTTTCAGTGCAGGAATCCATGTGACTAGTGACAATGAAGTTATAGTAGGTGTTGCAGAAAGATATAACTATATAAGTACATACAAGAGTACACGTGCACTGTATGTCTATGGAGAAGATGGAACGATACAGAAATCCTATGAGTATGACAGAAATAATATGAGACTATTTACTATACCATGGAGAATCAGTACAAACACTAACAAAGATATAGTAGTTATTGATCGAAGGTCAAAATCTGCAGGGAGGGTGGTTGTTATAGGGAGGGAGGGGGATTTGAAATGGAAATATAATGGTCATCCTGAAATTAACACAAGGAAACAATTTGTTCCCAGTGATGCAGTAACAACAACATTGGGTCATATTATAGTGTGTGACTACATAACCCATGCCATCCATGTTTTATCTGAGGATGGGGACATACTGTCATGTCAGGTCATGAAGGATATGGGCATTACATATCCCTGGTCACTAGACATGGACACACAGGGACAATTTTGGGTGGGTTGTGGTACACGTAAAGATACAGGTGGTAAAGTTACAGTTGCAAAAATACACATTGTTACATTACATTAGACACATCTGTTACTTTGTTACTATTTTTACATCATCTAACCCATTAGAGAATCTTCTTGAAATATTTATTAACCAAAAGACTGGTTACATATTTCAAATTTTATAGGAGTTATAGAAGGCATCTTATATGTTGAAGAGGTTTAAAATGTCTATACTTTCTGGATTTTATTGATTTTTGCATCTACCTACTGACCTCATTTTATTTAATGAATTGGTTGCTCTCCCTAATCTGATTTTTGTTGTTGTCAATAGATAGCTTCAGTTTGTCCCCACTTCATTACAAACCTGACCCTGACTAAAAACTTCATTGTCAACCTCATGATGGTTTGTCTTTTGTGATTAAACATTTCCTAAATGTCAGGTGCTGGGATGCGAACTAATCATTCTGAATACTGGTAATCCTGAATGATCTGTGGTGTTATTGCTCATGGATCAGTAATAAGGGTCATTTTGAGAGTAAAAGTCTCAAATCCATAGGCTATCAAGAGGGGCACGCATTGCTCACATGGAAAATGGCTCTTATTCAAGTATTATGGAATGATTACTGCTCAAGTGACCAACTTAGTTTGAATCCAGTTTGGTTATAAATTATGAAATACCGTTAGAAAGAGTATTCAATTCATATCCATTGTTATGGCAGATTTCCTGGAAGATTAACATATTTTATTTGCAATTGTTCAATGAATATACCAATATTCCTGTAGTAACACCTATGAGAACTCCTTCCAAACTCCTGTCTTTTGTTTGTCTATCAACCAATCATCAGTTCTATTGAATTGTCCAACAACACTAGTCACTCCCTTAGGCAATTTACCTGGTTGAATGGTCTGTTGAAAAATTGATTTTTTTGTGTGAAAATAAGAAACTATATCAGAATTATTAAATGTTACTGTGGGTTTATGATAATTTCTATGCCACTGCTAATGTTACTCCTTGTCTGCCATTATGCAACAGTTTGTTTTTTTTTAACTTTTTGTTTATTTGAAGACCAAGTCTCATTTATAAGAACCATTATGCATACTTCCACTCGGGATGTTCCTAGGCTTGTGACAATCACCCACTCTTCCATTTGTAAATATTGTAAATAGTATGCATGTTTTATTGTCTTCTAACATGTTTTGTTATATATGTCTGTATGCCATTGCATGCAAAAGATGTCTCAATAATCATTTTTTGTGAGGGAACAATCAGGTTTTGCAAATAAACAATTTTATCTTATTGCTAGTGAAATTATTTGATATTGCTTGTCATGAAAATAACTTCATTTTGTTTTGAATAGAAATTCTTCATAGAAAATGCAGATACAAAATAATTTGATGTGGAATTTGGTGAAAATAAATAATTTGTGAAGAGATGGGGGTGGGTAGGAGGGGGTCTCATCCTGCATTCCCGTGAAAATAAAATGCCAAATCCCGCTTCCCAAATTGGTGAAGTCCCGCTACGTAAAAATCCCAAATTCCCGCAGTTTTAATGGCTATATCCTGAATTCCCGTTGCCCCGTTAAAGGTCCTACCAACTCTCAGAGATAGACATGAAAATAAATAATTTTCTTGGCAAAATCGCCAGAGCGCTCTCCTGAAAATCAAATGGTCATCAACTAAGGGCTGCTGCACATGTGGACATAAAGCAATATTTGTTTTGAAAGGAATTACCAGACTTTTTATCTATATGACTGATTGACTTCATAGTTGATATAAGTTTACCTTGACTAACAGTTTAAGTTTCTGTTTGTTCTTATTTTTCTGGGAGTTTCCTCAGTCTTTGGCAGGCAAGCCATTTGCTATAGTCCTCAAAAACTAGTATATATCATACTTTAGATATCTTATGGAGATAATTTCAGTGTATTTCTTTTTCTCCATAACAAAATTTATAGTACAAGTGTTTAACAGTTCAGCAAAAATTCTATTATAAATATTTAGTTGGCCTAATAAAAATATATGTCTGTTTACAATTCTCTTGAAAAAATAGGGTAATTTGCATGATTAGGCAATATTTTATTCTAAAATATGATTTTATATTGATTCTTATGAACAGTGCTTGAATACCACTTTTTACTATCAATTTGCCCCAAAAAAATCAATAACATGTGCCATGATAGGCAGACAAATAATAGAGTATGGAAACCCCAAACATACAAATTTTTTGTCTTAAAGCCTGTACCATTTACAAAGCTTTTTGACCAGAGAGTCTTGTTATCATTATGTGTTTGATATGAAGGGTTGATATATATGTCTCAAAATAAAAATATTTATGCATTTGTAATTCACTTTTGGAGTGATTGTGTCAAGAGGGCAAAGATGAGTAGCAAATAATGCTATAATTATGTATGTATAGATGTGACAGAAGGGACGAAAATTAAGATTTATGCATAAGATGAAGGATAGTGATCTCTATGCCTCAATCATACCTGTATTATAAGTGCAGGCAACTAGCTTCGGAATCAAAATGAATATACCAGATGACATTACAAGTACACAACCTATAGCACATTTCTAATCTTATGCTAACAGCAAACAGATAAATCACAATCAAAGATATTTTTGAAATGGCATCACTGTTCTGATGAGACATAAGTTGTCGAAATGTGCATATGCAGAAACTTAATTAACAGTAACTTTGGTATTTTGTTGTCACATTCACATCTCTTCCACAAAGACAATCACCTCTTACCACATAGACAAAAAAATGAGAAACTTTTTTAATTATCCCCTTTTAGGAAATTAGCTGTGGCATATCAATAGACAGCGTTTGATATCCATGCATAAAGTTATCTCCCCTGTACCATATATATATAACTAATTTTGTACAGAGAGATCATCAACAAATGTTTCTCATTAAGTGATACCAAAAAAGTTTAAACGTGTGTAACTTATTAATTTTATTAATAAGATGAACAAGTGTGGACCCAAATTGATGTCTCGCCCGTCCCTTCATGGTCGCAAAATTGATGTGAATTCTCAAACTGACTAAATCAGAAAATAAAACATATTCGCTAGAGTGTGAAATGAGGGTAAGTGACAAAGGCAATAGAGCAGACTGTCATGAATCACCAAAAAAAAATATCAGTGACCACTGATAGATACTATAAACCAAACATGTTCATTAGACCGTGAAAATGAGGTCAAGGGCTAAAGCCAAACAGCAGAATGTCATGTTCCATTTAAGACAAACCCAAATACCAAATATTATTGACCTTACATTAAAAGATACTTAGAAACTTAACATGATCACTGGACCGTGAAATTGAGGTCAAAGACAAAAACCATATAGCAGACTGTCATGTACTACCCAAGACTAACCTATATACCAAATATCATTGACCTACCACTTATAGTTACTGAGAAAATGACCTAATCACAAAAACTTAACATGCTCACTAGACCGTGAAATTGAGGTC
>MJUU01019721.1:20798-32342 GCA_002080025.1 Modiolus philippinarum
GGATTTGATGTAGCTCTTACTGTTTCTGAGCTATAAGGGGTCAAAGGGGTCAAAATTGCAATTATTAGAAATATGTGAAGTCTTTATTTTTCATTAGATTTTGATTGGATTTTCATCTTTAGATTGTTCTCATTGTAAGCTTTCAGTGATATGGCAGTATATTTTGCATTTCTCTTTGGTTTCCAAGCTATAAGGGGTCAAAGGGGCCAAATTGTGATTTTTTCAAAATTTCAAAATATGTGAAATCTTTATTTTTCATTGGATTTCAACCTGAGTTTTTTCTTTGGATTTCTCTTGATGGTAGTCAACAAAATTTCTTAGCTCTTACAATATCCTAGTAATAAGGGATTAAAAGGGCTAATTTTTATTTTCATTAGTTTGTGTCCAGTTAATTAATGTGTCAAGGTCCTTATTGTGTCCAGCAAATTACTGTGTCCACATTAATTTTAGTTACACTTGTTCAAATTTCAGTGGTCGACATGCTGCGGTCGTATCATGCTGCGCTCGGCGTAGCCCTTTATTTTATTAGAAATTCATAGAAATTTTTGAAATTGCATGATCAAATTCCTGCAACATGAAGTCCAGGGAAGGGGGGAAGAGGAAATCTTTTTCCCTGTCCAGAATTGACAGGTTTCTTGTGTGTTATGAGTAAATTATGTAAGAGTAATTACAGATTTTTATGTGACAGTGAAGCTTTTCTTGTTTCTGATAAATACAGGACTTTCGTTTAAATGCTACATGTAATTTCGAAGTGAATGCCCCATTACTTGTAGAATTGGACTTTTCCCTGGGCTGCACTGTTGAATAGGTAAATGCATGTATTTGAATATCTTCCCAATAGAGTTCACCATATATGATGTACTTTGAATTCAGTGTAAATGTAGCCAGAGGTTTATCAGAGTATCTTGGGATAGGGAGTTTGAGTCCTATATGGGAAGTTTTATCACCAAAATCTAGTCATTTGGGAACCAAAATCTTGAGGGCAAGTACAACACCCTTCATAGCTATCAGCTAAACTCGGATATAATTCTCCGTGTTAAACAGGTCCTATTGTTAAACTTATAAAAACATAATGATTAGAATGACATAGAGAGCATACTGAACAGCAAGAATGGTACATGCTTCTTTTACTGTTCAATATACTTGTACATTTGTATCCGCATCATTCTGATCCTCATGTATTGGCCTCACAATAGGATCAGTTTCACACGGAGAATTACATCCGAGTTTAGCTTTTCCCTATGAAGGATGTGGTACATGTTTTTTGGGAATTCTGCATGGTTTTGAAATAATTTTCATTGGGGAAGACCCATATACTGGGCCTGTTGAATGATTGAATAATCCATTGTAGCAATGTTATGAAATATACCATAACACTTACATCTGCAAGATTTGAAACTCGTAAAAAACTATCACCTGGTGAACTACAAATTAAATACTTCATCGGTTTACTCATTATTATGTTAAAATCTTTTATGTCCCAGGCCACTGCACATGAATGTTTTGATATTTTTTTTGCAATAAAGGAGCTCTCTCTGGGAGAAATAATAAACCTGAAAATTCTGTTTTATAATGCCTTTTTGCATTAAGCTCATATATATGTAAAATCATATTCATTCAGATGCTTGTTTTTTGATATACATATATGTACATACATTTATTATTAAAACATTGTACTGAAGTTGATCACAAACATGACAAAACAAATATAAGTTTTAATATAATTCAAAATCAATCCATCAGACATGTTTAATGACAGTTTTATTGACTATGTGTTGTAACTGAATTAATTAGCCATTGGAAAACACAATAAAATTATTTCTCATGGTTTTTGATGATGAAAGTCATATTGTGACAAACAATTTCTCTAATGATATGTCAAGTTTAAACCGGTTTTGACCCGTTAGATAAATTTCTTTATTCAATGTATGTTGAATAAAGCCCCGTGTTATTTCCCGCCAAATCTATTCGGAATACAATTCTCGGTGTTTAATCATTGTTCATTAGAGAAAAAGATTACACCACTTTATCCCGTTTATTACCATATTTTATCCACTCTCGATAGTTAAATTTAAAAATTTTTAAATGCTCGGCAAGCCTCGCAATTAAAATTTTAAAATTTAACTATCTCTAGTGGATAAAATATGTTAATGAACGGGATCTTGTGGTGTAATCTATATGTAACGTTTCCTGTATCTACCCCATCATACCTGTGACAGGTAATTGTTAGAACAGTATATATATGTTTAGCAATATTCACCTATTACATGTAGAAATTAATACTTTCTCTGTCTGTTGGACACACTTTCTAATCTCATGTAAAAATATATAACAATTGCAAAAAAAAAGTAGGCCACACCGAGGGTCATGTATTCATGTTATTTGTATTTTTATGAGAATAAATATGGACGAGAGGATTTTGTATTACTGTAAACCGGGAAATTTTTGCGGCAGTTTTATTTTCGCGATATTTCGCATTCGGAATGGAAGTGTGAATTCAAAAATACGCGAACTAAAATCCAGTCAATTAACCTTGAAATAAAGAAGGCGCGAAAATTTCCCGGTTTACAGTATTGCCAAATATTTTGCTAGATTCTTGCAAATGTTATCTTCAAAAATACAGCTGGGGTGCAAAAAAGGACATTGATGAAGATTATCTTTCAATTAATGTCAAAATATGTACGTATCAATATATCTACATTGTACAACCAGCTTATGGATATAAGTGTAAATTACAACATATCTGACATGGTTCAGCATTGAACCATATATTGTACTGCCAGATCTGAGAATACTTAGTACCATTACCGCATTATAGGCTTTTTGAAAAAATCATGTGGTCCAAACATCGCTCCACTCTTCGGTTTCTTCATTTAGATACAATGAAACAGTATACAGTTATTTCATGCCCTTGAAGGAAACAGCAAAAACTATTGTCCCGAGGTGATGGAAATGATTTGTGAACTGTTGCCTGAGGCCAGAGGCTGAAGGCAACAGTTTGCAAGTCATTTCCATCATCGAGGGACAATATTTTTGCTATTTCCTGAAACGAGGCATGAAATAACTGTTTTATTAACTTATATAACCAATAAAATCTGTCATATAAAAAAAATTTCTACACAGGTAAGATTTGAATGACGTCGCACTGCGCAGTTATTTCACGCATGGAACAGTTCGTCCGGAAATCGGTAAACAGTTAACTGTTCCACCCGACGTCAAAATATTCATGAAAATAGTTAAAGATGTTTCATATGAAAAAAATTAACTTTAAGTTATAATTCTAGTTATCAACCCAACACTGCAAGTGTTGTTCATCCTGAACACCATTCATAACACTGTTCATATTTAGATTATTACTAGGTCATTATTTACTGTGACACTGTACTGCTTTGGTTAGGACTAAGGTGAGGCGTTACTAAATGAACGTCACGGTAAGAGTTACCTTCCTGCACTTGCGTTTAAACGCACTAGACGTCAAAGACAGCGATATACTTTAGTGTGATGCGAGATCAATATTTCATTTAATAGAAAGGAAATACTGACTAAGCTTGTACAAGACCTGTCAAACCATTATGAATAATCCAAAAATATTCGACATGCTTTATGAAAAATCACAATCCCAGGTAAATTTATACGGAAATTTTATACATGTATTTTGAACTTTCAAAGTGTATAATTAGGCATTGATGAGCTGATTTTTCAGTGGATTTTTAACCAAGCCGGATGTCTTTATCCGTTTCGCTGGAAAGATTTTTCCTGATGAACACTAGGCTTTGAAATTTGGTTGAGCAAGTCATGTTTATATGGTAATGGCAGGATGTGGGCCAGATTATTTTTCAATCAGGGTGCTAGTCAAGGAATCTTTTTAGCGAAAATCAGGACCAGAATTTTAAAAATCCCAGCGCAAATTTTCACAGGAAAGCAAGACATAGTCATTTAGTAACGTCTCACCTTAAAAAGTTGTGTATTGTTAGCCAACCATAGGAGTTATAACTGGAATTGAAGACTGGTAATATCTCCTTTTGATGGGAGAGTTCCAATCCAGGAAAAGATAACAACATTTTATGGAAAGGGCTATAAATTTGGAAAGCCATCAAGGAGTAAAAATGCTTTAAAACTCTTTATGGCGAGTTGTACTATGCCACACTATTCACACTCATCAACATTGTACATCCATCTTTTTATTGATATTTTCAAAATCTGGACAGAGCAGCATTTGTGAATTATTTTCCTGTTGGGATTGATAAAGATTTCTATAACTTTAATTTTCTCACATCTTGTTAAATAAATTTTCAAACGTTTAAGAACTGGCAAGCCTCGTTTTCAAACATTTGCAAAATTTTTTTAACTCGCCGTGAAAAATTTAGTTATCAACTAGTTCTTGTTGTAGTAATTATATTTATCTAATTCTGCAATTTTTACTTTTTCTCTGGTATGTACATTCATGACATTGCATTTATGAATTATTTGACAGCTGATATTCTGATAATCCATTTGCAAGTACATATCTATCATGTCTACTCCAGTAACAAAAGTATTAAGGGTTCATTTACGTTGCAGTTTTGTATTCATATTTCTATTTGGACCTGGCTCCCGATTTGACCCCAAATAGTACTAGGGAACAGTAATACAATTAAGTGATATGCAGTATCAAAATGTAAATTTTTATTCAATTGAAGAAGTAACAAAATGATACGCCACAGAATTTTTCTGGTCTGCACTCTGCAGTAATTACTGGAAAAACAAATTCCTCATTGTCTTGCTATTTTTGCTATTGACCCATATTCAAAATCAATATCTCGTACATTTCACAGAAAAATGGCTTTGTTCTACCAAACAATGTTGCTTATGGTATTACAGATCGTGATTATTTGATCGAGTAGATGAGGACGCTTATATATTTTTTTCCATATATAGAAACACTGAGTGATGTGTTTATTTTTATCTCTGTATATTTATATGAAGTTTTGTGTTTACCTGGAGAAAAGGACAGTTCATTTCATATAAAATCACACCTTTTTTATAATAATGTACAGGCATTATTGTAAACACGTCTTCATCGACGTTTGTTTCAAAACGTTCAAATCTAGAATAACATGAATGGACCACCATTTTTGTTTAGAAAATTATACCCCCACTCGATATAGAGTGGAGTATACTGGATTCACCTTGTTTTTATTATTTTCTAGTCATTTGAAGATCAAGTGCATGCATACTCCACTGTGTCCAGTCGAGTACAGCAACATTTGTTTTCTGTGTAGAGGTTTTTGTAAACGGTGATTGGTTCATACAATTCTTACAAACTACAGTGTTTCCGCACGAAAAATTATTGTACTGCTTTGTTGATGAGTATAACAACACAACCACATGGGTTATTTGAGGCTTGCACAGGGTCATTTTCATGCAACGTGTTTGCCGATTTTTATTTAACACGCAGTCGTGCTGGAGGATCATTATTTGTCATTTTTCGTGACTTTGAAACAAAAAAGTGCACGGGCAATTTTTAAATTCTCTGTTCCTTGTAAAACGACATTATATTTCTCGTAGGTATTTGTGTAGCACCTTATAGTGTTGAATCAATCTTTACATAAAATCAATAAATGGCTATTTTTAGTACGCTTACAAATACGGAGATAAATTTATACGTGTGACACATTATATTGTGATATAATCTTTAATAGAACAAAATACTTGTGGAAACTGTACACAGAAGACAAAAAAAATTATCATCGGCTAAAGAGCTAACATTGTGAGTTAGGCTACAAGTAGAAATCTAATATACGGTGCGGCTTTGCCTTACTGTATAATAGATTTCTACTTGCAGCCTAACTCACGATGTTAGCTCTTTAACCGATGATAATATATATTGTTGGGTATCTACTTCCAGTTATCACAAAGATTTCATAGACATCTTTCCCAAATATTTTCATTGATAATAACCATATTGGTTAGTTGAAGATGGAATATAGAGTAAAATTAGATCATTTTTATATTCTGAAGTATAGGAAAAGTGAAAGTATACATGTTTGGTATTTGTTTACTGATTACATTGTACCAAACATGTAAACTTTCATTTTAATTTCTCTGTAATTACATTGTTTGCAAGCAAATAAATGAAATTATGTCTGTATCTTTGTCTGAATGAACAGTAGTATGTGTATAATTCTGAATGTAAAATAATTTTTATGACTATTTTTAATTTCTTAAAAAACAGGAAGTAAAAGCTGTACCCTATTGGACACGGTTTACTCGAGGACTAAAAAATTTGCAGTTTGTTATTATTTATTTCTGTCTTATAAGAAGCAGGAAATGTTTACTTTACCGGTGCACCTGATAACACCCATGGTTTTTTGTGGAGCCTTCGACGATAGTCGAAAAAAGCGAGACATAGGTATGATGATTCCGGCAGCAGCGCCCACAGTTGTTTAAGTTTTTTCTTAGGTCTGTTTAACATCAACCACCTGTGCTAGCCTATTGGTATTTGGTATGCAGTTGCATTAGCATCAATACAGCTCAGTTTCAGTGGTGTTTTATGTCTATGCCCCGCAGTCATGCTCCACTGACTTCGAAATTTTGAATTGTTTTTTTTTTCAAATGTTTAAGTTTTTTCTTGTGTCTGTTTAGCATCAACCACTCATAGTTGCCCATTGATATTTGGTGTGCAGTTGCATTTGCATCATTGCAGCTCAGTTTCAGTGGCGTTTTATGTCTATGCCCCTGCAGTCAAGCTCCACTGACTTCAAATTTTGCACTTTTTATCAAATGTTTAAGTTTTTTCTTGAGTCTGTTTAACATCAACCACTCAGAGTAGCCCATTGATCTTTGGTAATGCAGTTGTTATATCATGACTGTGATCAGTTTTGATCAGTGATACATTTGGTATCATGGCTGCTGCTGAAGATCAATGTGCAAATTAAGGCGATGCATGGGAAAGGGGAGACATAACCGCTGTCCACAGTTTATTATTGGGTCTATGTTGTTCATCTTTGTGTGTGTGTGTCTTCATTTTCTGTGCCATACTCGTGTTATGGTCTCTGTTTCTTTGTTTTTTCTGATTTTGCCATTGTCCATGGATAATTCGTTTTGAATTGACAGTTCTTTTCTCACTTACTTTACTGTACTAGTATTAAGTGACATATAAATTACATTTTGTGGTACATGCGGACACTACCGCTATTTAATGTTACAGTTTATATGCAATTTTTGCATCATAAGTGTAATTGTTAATAAAGCAGAAATTATATTCCCCTCCAAAAAAAAGCCACTTATATGGTGCTTATCGCTACAGAGAAGTTTAAAAAGAGGTTCATTCAACAGTCTGTTTAATGTACAGGTTGTTTTGGCCAATTGTTTTCAAAATAATTTGTAAAAACACATTTTGCTAATAAATTACATATAATTATCACTTTCATACAATTAGAATTATTATTGAATTTTGTAACCAGGTGTTCGAGGAATGGATAATTACTTATTTTTGCCTGGTATAGATATTTCACACAAGTTATTTTTATGTAATTAGCACATGTATTGTTACAAGTATGAATTATTTAAATTTATCAATTTCTATGCCCCCAGATCGAGGATCGGGGGCATATTATTTTTGTCCTGTCTCTTTGTCTGTGCGTCCAAAATTTAAACCTTCGCTATAACTTTTGAACTATTTAAGATAGACTTTTCATATTTGGCAAGTGTAAAGGTCTAGTCAAGAGGAACACAAGTGTGAAAAAAATAGGTCACAGAGGTCAGGTCATGCTTTTGGGGGCATATGCAGTGTTTCACAAACTCATCTTGATTCTCTATGTATATACCATAAATAAACAATAAAATACTGCTTTGATATTCACCAATACATACTTTCTGTGAAAGTACATCAATTTTCTAGGTTTTCATAAAAATCATTATTTCATTGGGCCTTAAATTTGTTGTTTCGATTTCTGTGCATTAAAACTCTACAGGGAAGATAGCTTAAATTAGTGGTTTTATAATTAGCTAACCACTTAATCCACGAAAATTTGATCCCCACGAACAACAGTACTTTCACAGTATTTTACAAGTCGTTTTTTTGACTGGCGTTTCGGTTCTCACTTTCTTTACAATACATACAGACATGAAGCTATGCACCTGTGCTAGGGCCGTCTTGAACTTTGAGGTGTGAGCAAAGCTCATTGTTGAAGGCCTCAAGGTGACTTCAAGATGTAGAACAACAATAAAAGCGTTCTTCCATCGCTTGGTTTTGCTAATTATTTGTAGTGACTTTGTCTCATTTGCATTTACTCCATATCCCCTCTTTGCTTATGTACCTTATTAAAAAACAATAAAACTTCTTTGGCCTATGTCACATCATCTTCACGAGCCAAGGGTTATGATCCGCCTACTCCTCTTCAGGAGTAGGCGGATTGTAACCCTTGGCTAACAGAGATGATATCATATTGGGTAACAATAGCAGAATTTTGGATATGATATATGATATATATATGATAATTCACATCTCATGTTTCATATTTTAGTAAACCAATAAACCTGTTGTGCAAAGTCTTGTGTTAACCAGGTAACCATACTTTAGTGCAACCACAAGACCACAACTTATAAAAAAATAAAATTGGGGTCACAGAACCATTCAACAAGAAAAATTCTTTATCCTCCCCCCAAAAAAAGGAAAAAAGAATAAAAAACAGTGGACGAATAAATATCAATATTCACACAATCAAAAACTACTAAAAACTGTAACTAATGACATATAACAAAAATGGACAGATCAATTGTTAAGCATTAAACAAAGAAATAAATTAAGATGTTACATATACCCTTTGATAACATGCTTAAATTGTCTAAGTGGCTACAGAAGCTTCAATTTATCAGGCCATTAGTTACAAGTGTACCAGTAACTTTTTGTTTTCTGCTTGCAGCAGTGTTGTGTCAAGAGTGTCATTTATTTATTTCATCTTTGTAAAAAGTAGGGCCATAAAACAACTTCTAATCTGTCACCAATTAACACTTCTTGGCTTTTGGAATTTTTGGATCAAGAATTAACACTTTGTTTTTAAATGTCATGTTGGAAGTCTTGAAATAACAGGAAATGATCATGATGCTGTCAATGTCTTGTTACCACTCTTTTGTTACTTCAGTGCAACAGGAATGAGCGAAAGGCAAGACATTGGTGTGTAAAGTATGATGACAGCTGGGGCATTAACTTTGACTAAGATCAGGATATTTTGAAAACCCTTTGATGTACAGTACATGTAGGAACATCATATCTGATCTGTGAGAAACATAGTTTTAACATTGGACCCCATGGGAAAACACATTGAGAGATCTATAATTGGCACAAATCTTGGCTACAATGTATACGTTGTCCTTAGGTGATCCCATCAGGCCTAAAAGGAGAGATACTTGAATGTAATTATGGTAATCAGCAAGTCGACAAATTATCATGAAATCCTACTATACAGCTACCAAAGATACAAAATTTTCAAAACTTCTTTGTTTACCCATATCCCTCTGTTTGTAATAAATATACATGTCTGCACAAGCCTTGTGTATTAGCCATTCAATTTTGTAATATACTTGTATTATTTTTATTCCAGATCTGCAATAGACCGTGTGGCAAATTGTAAAGTAGCTATCAAAAAAATATCTCCATTTGAACATCAAACATACTGCCAGCGAACACTCAGAGAAATCAAGATATTAACCAGATTTAAACATGAAAATGTGAGTACATGTATCATGTGTAGTGTCTATTGCTAGTTAGTTAGGAATATTTTGCAATACATGTAATAATATACCTTTTCGTAAGCAAAATCATTTAATCTTTTTTGAAAATCTTCGTTGGATGGAGCATATATACTGACCATCAAAAGAAACGCACCGGTAACGTGCATTTCTTTGTACTTAAAAATTCAAACATAAATATCTCCTCAAATATACTTGTTACAACATGGTGAAATTTTTAAACGACGTTTCTGTAATCATGTTAACAAAATTCTAAAAAAAATGGAAGATTTTCAAATTCTCAATTTCATTTTCTCAAAAAATCACTTTTTCACCGAAAAATGCAAAATGACTTGAAACAATGAAAATTTAGTCCCTTGTTGTTCCTTACTTTAAAACAAAAGCAGAAATAACAGTTTGGTAACTCTAGACAACAAATTTTTCAACAAGACCATTATATGGAAAGCAAATCTGGGACTTTTGCAATCATTTACTTTCCATTAAAATTGTTGCTGTTAACGTTGCTTCAAATTTGTTTGACAAAAATTGGCTAATTTATTCTGGAACTTCGGAATTTTATAGAAATACATTTGGAATAAATAAAGATTAAATATTTCAGAAGCTTGAAGCCATAAAACAAGTGGTGCGTTTCTTCTGATGTTCAGTATATTTTCATGCCAGGTAAAAAGTTTGGAGAGAAGAGCCAAAGGAGTAAATTATTTTAACAAGGCTTTTTCCATCAAGGATGATGTTTCTCTGTATTCTTGTAGACATACTAATAATCTCTCAGCAGTGTGTTGACAAATTTTGAATAACACCTAACTCACACAAATGTACGATATCTGGGCTTTTAATTTTTAGGGACCAAAGATTGTCAAATAAAATAAAAATTTCTCATTCTTTTTCTGCTATGTTGGTTCTTTGGATAAGGCCAAGTTACTAAATCCTTTTTATCAACCCAACAATATGATTGCAACAGTCTGTGCCATTAGCCACTAGCCCTATGCGAGGACTAGTCAAAATTTTTCTTTTTGAACATATAATCTTCTGTTTGGGCTAGTAAAATTTATTTTGGGCTTAGTAGTACACAGTACATTACTAGCCCCTTTGGGCTAGTGAATCAAAAAGTTTTTGGCACAGACTGTTGCAATGACAAAATCGCTAAATTGTGTTTGACTTTGGACTAACAGGGTAAGAAATCTTGTATGTTTTTAAGGCAGGTTCTCTGCCTTCTAGCTGTTAGGAAAAGCCATCTTTAAAATAGTCTGTTTCAACCAGACTCTTACATTTAGGAGACTACTTTATATGAAAAGAGTCTGAATGATCCAGACTCGTTAAAAAACGTGTACGGCTTACCAGTTATTCATACGAAGGCACAGAAAATAATCCTTTCATGTGGCAATACAGTGTGGTTCATGATCAGCTACATCGTTCTATGTGTGTATTGTATTTATTTAATATCTTTTAAAAGATACAATGTTTTTTTTTTTTATCTCAGAGGACTTTTAATTAAAACTTGATATTTGAAATTCACGATTCGGTTCATTCATAAAAATTTCCTGCGGTGGGCTATGATTTTACAAGTTTTTATGAATGGATACATAGTAACTTCTACTTTCGCTGTTGTAACTCGTAAAAATGTATGTATTTCACAATATATATATGACTTTGAACCTTTTAATGGTTATATTAATGTCTACTCACCTTAAAAAAAAGGATCAATCAAACAGTAGTTTCGTTTTCTGTTCTGTACAGGTATATACCTCTGGTATATTACGGAGCACTCCCACTTAGTTAATGTTAAAATGTAAAAGTCTAAAATAATTTCAGTGC